>UESW01004390.1:582893-886179 GCA_900491605.1 Calamus simplicifolius
GGGGCTGAAACACCCACCATCCCTTCTGGGCCCAAAGAGAATAGAAATTGCGGAATAAGCTGACCCTAGGAGCAATACCTAGGCGATGACAAAGGATGACGAAAGCGCTAATTACCCGACAAGAGTTCGGGACTAGCTGGGAAGGGGTCAAAGAATAGAAGTCAAGAAGAGTGATGAAAAAAGGGTGGAAAGGAGGACGGAGGCCCACCTGTAGGCAGACCTCATAGAAGGCTACGCGACCGGGCCGGAGGAGACGACCCGGTCATCGGGGGTTGGTAGAAAAAGGTTGATCTCCTGAGGGATCCGATAACGGGCCCGGATCCTTTCCAGATCCGACCGTGTCATCGAGGAGGCCACCCCCCCTGGGGATTCCTCCACCCTCGAGGAGGTCCCGACCCCGGCCGACGGCCCCTCAACGGAGCTCCACCGGCGGCTCCGCCAGCGGCCCATCGCCGGGCCAAAGGGACGTGGTCCTCTGAATCAGAGGACCACTCGATCGGAGGAGAAGGAGGAGTCTGGAGCCTCACAGAGGGAGGATGGTCCTCAGAACCGTCCTCCGAGGTCCAGGAAGGTAGACTCATGAATGAAGAAGAATCAAGACGAAAGAGGCTGACCTGGGAAAGCAAGGAGAGCTGAACGCGAGCTCGCAGGTTGCAGGAGCACTGGGAGAGCAAGCGAAGAAGGAGACGATGATGAGGGTGGTGTGGTGTCGGTTCATTCCCCCCCTCGCCTGGCTTTATTGGATTTTCAAAACGTCCCGCCATGTCCCATCGGCCACGCAGCCCTTTGCCATATGCCGGCTTGCCTCGATGAATGCCCCGGCGCGTGGCGCAGTGCGCCCCCAACCGATGGTGGGGCCCCTGTTGGTGTCGCCGTAATGAGAAGAAATCATTACGTGCCTTTTCGTGCGGACTTCGAAGAGCTGATCCTCACTTTCGAGGGCGATCGTGGCTGTCATGGTACGGAAGGCCGTCTCTCTGCATCCCCCGTACCGTCCGCATAAATAACAAGGCTAGGGATCAGCCACGTGGAGAACGCCCCTTGGGCCTCAGCGGCGGGACCCGCTTCGCCCCAGGGGCGAGGGGGCATCTGATATGACTGATCCCAACGCCGTCAGAAAAGGTAACGGCAATCACCGTCGTTTCCCCCACCCCCGGCCCCCCTCGGGGTAGGGGGTGGGGGCCATCATACCTTAACCCCGGGGCCCCTACCGGCCTCGGGGTGCATCGTCATTTCCCCATCTCCGGCAACCCCTCGGGGTCAGGGGTGGGGCCATCATACCTTAACCCCGGGGCCCCTACCGGCCTCGGGGTGCATCGTCATTTCCCCATCTCCGGCACCCCCTCGGGGTCGGGGGTGGGGCCATCATACCTTAACCCGGGGCCCCTACCGGCCTCGGGGTGCATCGTCATTTCCCCATCTCCGGCACCCCCTCGGGGTCGGGGGTGGGGCCATCATACCTTAACCCCGGGGCCCCTACCGGCCTCGGGGTGCATCGTCATTTCCCCATCTCCGGCACCCCCTCGGGGTCGGGGGTGGGGCCATCATACCTTAACCCCGGGGCCCCTACCGGCCTCGGGGTGCATCGTCATTTCCCCATCTCCGGCACCCCCTCGGGGTCGGGGGTGGGGCCATCATACCTTAACCCCGGGGCCCCTACCGGCCTCGGGGTGCATCGTCATTTCCCCATCTCCGGCACCCCCTCGGGGTCGGGGGTGGGGCCATCATACCTTAACCCCGGGGCCCCTACCGGCCTCGGGGTGCATCGTCATTTCCCCATCTCCGGCACCCCCTCGGGGTCGGGGGTGGGGCCATCATACCTTAACCCCGGGGCCCCTACCGGCCTCGGGGTGCATCGCCATTTCCCCATCCCCGGCACCCCCTCGGGGTCGGGGGTGGGGCCATCATACCTTAACCCCGGGGCCCTACCGGCCTCGAGGTGCATCGTCATTTCCCCATCTCCGGCACCCCCTCGGGGTCGGGGGTGGGGCCATCATACCTTAACCCCGGGGCCCCTACCGGCCTCGGGGTGCATCGTCAACACACTACTCGACCGCCGATGCGTGGTGCTCACACATGATTTTCAACCCATGGCTGTGCCTTGCCGTAGCGTACCATTCGGCGCTTCCGCGATTGTGCTTCGGTACGGAGGGCCATGCCTCATAACGATGTTTGGCGTGTTGCATGCCCCTGTGCGTGACCATGCCTTGCCGCAGCATGCCACCCAGTACCTCCGTGATTGTGCCCCAGTACGGGGGGCCATGCCTCATAACGATGTTTGGCTCGTTGCATGCCTCTGTGCGCCACCATACCTTGCTAGGGTGTACGACTCGTTACCTCTAGCAACGGCGCCCGGTCACATCCACCGATGACGATACGACGAAGACCTTCCAAGGCTGCAAGTCGCTGCATTCAGACAGGTATAAAGGACACACATTCACGCTGTAAGTGGGATCCGAATTCTGGTTTTTTCTGAGCTTTCTTCCTCCCAGCTAAAACCCTAACTGCCTGAGCTTCTTTTCGGGGGTGGTTCTTTGTCTGAACCCAAGCCACTGACTTGATCGTCGGAGGGTCCCCACCGGTGCCACCGGTCCCCGGGGACTTTTCTTGCAGGATTTCCCGGAGCGAAACGTCCGTTTTCCCCGACGTTCGAAGGAGGTGACTTGGCATCATCAGTGAGATTTAATGGGTGAGAAGACTGCAACTTGCATGCTTAATTACTTGTTCTGTTTTAATTATCAGTCCACCTTTTAGAAAGAAACTAAAATAAATGTTCAAATTTCAACAAAATATTTTCACTTGGTGTAAAAGTGTGAAGTTCCTCGATTTAACCCACTCAATGTTTCAGTTCACCAAATTTGGAAAAAATATGGATTGAGAATTTTTTTTATGAGGACTGTGGTTACAGTAGAGGGCTTGGTGTAACGACCCGGGCCCACGGGCCCGTTTCGTTACAAGAAAGCAAGACAGACAAAGTTCACACCAACATGGGCCACCACAGCCCAAAAAGGGATCCAATTGGTGCCTTGTCCTTCTTGCCTAACCGGTTATAAACCACTCAACCAATTCCTAATTTTCCAATGTGGGACTATTAGGAGGGGCATCACAATCTACCCCCCTTATAGAGGCGACGTCCTCGTCGCCAGAGGCAATTGATCACAACCACCAGGCAGGCAGGATTCTAGAGGTGGCCCCCACAGGTTCAAGAGGTGGCTCCCATCCCCCATGGATGTAGCACTTTACCCTGTGTGGCACTTAGCTCCTGCACTTCCGACTGGTGCGAGGCTCTGATACCATATTGTAACGACTCGAGCCCACGGGCCCATTTCATTACAAGAAAGTAAGACGGACAAGGTCCACACCAACTTGGGCCACCACAGCCCAAAAAGTGATCCAATTAGTGCCTTGTCCTTCTTGCTTAACCGGTTATAAACCACTCAACTAATTCCTAATTTTTCAATGTGGGACTATTGGGAGGGGCATCACAATCTACCCCCCTTACAAAGGCGACGTCCTCATCGTCGGGGCAATTGATCACAACCACCAGGCAGGCAGGATTCTAGAGGTGGCCCACACAGGTTCAAGAGGTGGCTCCCATCCCCCATGGATGTAGCACTTTGTCCTGTGTGGCACTTAGCTCCTGCACTTCCGACTGGTGCATGGCTCTGATACCATATTGTAACGACCCGGGCCCACGGGCCCGTTTCGTTACAAGAAAGCAAGACGGACAAAGTCCACACCAACATGGGCTAGGCGCAGGCCTTCTCCCCTTCAGCATCCTTCGCATGCCGGGATGAAACTTGGGGTCCCATACCCCCAAATCATGATCCCGGGAATGTGTGTGATGACTGCTATCATGGCTTGTGAACAAAAGTTCAAGCCAAGGATGAGTTGATAGTCTTCCAAGGGTAGGACAATGAGGCTGCATCTGCCCTTCCATGGGCCGATCTCCAGTCCAGCCTCAACCCAACCGAGAGCCCCTTCCGCATCAGCTCCGCCGGTTGTCAAGAGTGTGAAATCAGGCGAAATGACCAATCCCAACTTCTTTGCCACTGACTCGGCAATGAAGTTGTGTGATGTCCCGGTGTTGATCGTGGCACACACCTTGTGCCCATCGAACTGCACTTCCACGCTTAAGAGGCCTCGGGTCGATGGGGCCACTAGCGCTGCGAGTGCCTGCACCGGATTTTCCCTGGCTACACCCTCCACGGTCTCTTCAGAACCCTGTTCTTCTTGGACCGCCTGTCCATGGGGAATCCTTGGATGTAGGGAGACTACTTCGTCCTCCTCTTGGACGAAGTTGAGGAGTGCTTCATCCCCTCTTGGGACAAAGCCGAAGGACGCCTCATCCCCTCCTGGGACGAGGTTTTGACCTTGTAGCAAGATGTCCGCTAGAGCCCTTGCACGCCATTCTCTTGCGCGCATCAGCCTTACGGGACGCCTGGGCGTTGGCGAATACGTCCCCAGATAGACAAGACTCTCGTCGTCTGGTTGCTCCCGGTGCTGCTCTGGCGCATGGTGTGTTTCCTTTGGTGAGGTTGAAAAGCACTCTGTCACTCGAACAAAGGCTATGATATCAAACTGTAACTCAGCTCTGATACCAATCTGTCACGCCCCCAACTTGGTGGCTAGTAGTCCAGCGGAAGCTCTCTATTTTTTTCTCTAAGGACTAGCCTTGGGCGTGCCGGCACTTGAGGACTCCTTCCTCAAGTCAGCCTTACCAACCTCACCTGCACTAGCGCCCCTTAGATAGCTGGCATGGAAAGCACACAATGGTAACACACTCGCATACGGAAAAACTCCCAACCTTTATTGCTCATAAAGGATAAGGCCTAAGTACAAGCTAGCATTTGGTAAACCCTCCCCAAGGCTCACCCTCTCTGCCCTTACACTTGCACACAGATCGCCCTCTTGCCCTCCTCCTCCAGCCTAGGCCAAGGCAATGGCCTATTTATAGCCCCACTCTCACGGCTCAAACCAGTGGGGTGGCTGGCAACTGCCCAGACCCACTAGTCTGGCAGTTAGGCCACGGCGCGCGCGCCCTGCGCGTGCCATCAGCCCAGTCATGCGCCAATCTTCCTCGCTCTGCACGTTCTTGTGCAGTTGGCCCACGCGCCCACTGTGCGCATGGCGATGGTTGGCGCAACCGTCTGGAACGGTCCCAGGCGTGGGCAGTTCTCAGCAACTGCCCCACGCCCCCTTGCTGATCGTGCGCGCACCAGGACGCACCCTCCTGGTGCGCGCCAGGCAACTTCCTGGGCGTGGGCGGTTCCCCTAACCACCCAGCCACGATGTGGCCATCATGCTGGTCGTGCGCGCGCCCTCCTGGCGTGCGCCTGGACGTGGGCAGTCACCCCACCATCCAGCTGCGTCCGGCTGATCGTGCGCGCCTCCTGCGCGCGCACGCCGAGCGGTTCCGCCAACCGCTCAGTCGTGGCCTGCTCGCACCCGCATCCGAGCGGTTCTCGCAACCGCCCGGCGGTTCAGACTGTTCCACCGCACGTCTTTCGTGGCTCCGACCACGTTCGTGTATCTTTGCCGCAAGGGTCTCTACCGGTCCGACCGATAGCTGGCGCCACGCAGGGGTTGCTCCGCCCTGCGTAAGGTTCTCCTCTGCGGAACCTTCATTTGGCCGGCATTGCCCATCCATCTTGGCCCAAGGCGATGGAACGCCTGGCCAATCTGAGCAATCGCTGGTGCAGCCTCCGCTCGTCCCTCCACGTGCTGTCCAGCTTGCTGCCGTCCCCATGGCCCCTCCAGCCATGTCCTTGGGCCGCCCCATGGACCACCGAATCCATGCGCCCAAGGTTTGGCAAGCCTGCCCCATGGCTTGCCCGTGCCCGTGCCATCCCTCCCACGCGCACTGGCCTTGGCTCCGAGCCTTGGCCTTCAGGTCAGGTCGACGACATGGTCTCCCCTTCAATATACTTGCGCAGCACCCTGTCTCTGGCCACGCCGGGGGTTCCCGCAGTCTGAGGAGCCTTGCGGGACTAGCCCAGGCCACGCTCGGCCTGGCCGTGCGCTGCAGCCCCTGCTGGCGCTGCAGTGCTGCGCCACAGCTCCCGCCTCGTGTCCCAGCCGCACCAAGAGCTGCTGGACCGTGCCCTGGCCTACGTCCACTTCGGCCAAGCCCTTGGATGGCACGCTCCTGCGCGCCTGTCCCAATGGCTGCACGCCACACCTTGGCCTGCCTCCGCCAACCTCGCCATCTACAATGGTTGGGGCTGTGACAATCCTTCCCCACTTGAAGTTGCCGACGTCCTCGTCGCATTGCCCCTCCAAATGGATCTGGATCTCCTCCTGCAGAAATTATGTCTCGTACCTTCCTGGGTAGTGGTGACTTCATCTTCACCACTGGCTTTCGACGCTTCTCCTTGCGTCCGGCACAGTATCTTCGTGCCCCACCCCACCTGTCTCTAGGTGCAGGCGAACTTCTTTTTCAAAGGTTGCTTTGACTCGACTTGGACCCTGCCCACCGATGGTCCTTCTTCAGTAAGCCGATCAATGGAATCGCTGCTTCGTGACTCCTCTGGGATGAACCTTTGTTCTTCGTTGGCCAAAGCTAAGGAAAGGTTCCTAGTTTGGTCACTGGTGGGAATCGGTCAATAACTCTGGCCGATCCTTCGCCCAAGGAACTCTGCTTCCTTGTAGACACACTCGCATCTCTCTCTGCGAGTAAGCGATCTAAGTGCTCCTCAGCGAGCGGGCCTAGACGACTTTCTCCAAATTCACAATCACAAACTCACTCAAGCTTCTGTACAACACATTAGATTGCAGTAGAAGGAACTTTTGTCGAACATGACAAGAACTCATAACAACTGAGTTACATAAGTACCTAAACCCAAGTAGCGAGGTCCAACCTCAACCCTTTCACAATCTCTTGAGCAGACATGTTGACCAGACTATCTGCTCCTGCATCCACACTGCGTACCCCCTGTACACCTATGGCCATGCTATGTTGTACCCAGTGGGGCGCGCCTCCTGCGCGCCTTACTGCGACTTGACCCGGCGCACCTGGATTGGTATCAGAGCCAAGATTGGTATCAGAGCAAGATTGGTATCAGAGCAAAGATTGGTATCAGAGCTGAGTTACAGTTTGATATCATAGCCTTTGTTCGAGTGACAGAGTGCTTTTCAACCTCACTAGAGAAACCGACACAATGACACTTGCTGAGGCCAAAGAAAGGATCAGACGCCTTGAAGATTTTGTGGGTGAGGCGAGGGTAGGAGAAGCCCGGAGTCTCACAGCCGTTGTTGCAGCACAGAGCGAAGAGGTCGCTCAACTACGCCAAAGCTTAGCCGAGTCCAGTCAGGACATGGCCGAGCGAACAGATCGACGACTGGGCGAGGCGAATGGCCAGGTCGCCGAGCTGCGGGTGGAGATGCAAACCTTGAAGGAAGAATTGCTGTCGCTACGCCAGGGGATGGCGCATCCGGCAAGGAGTGGCGACAGGATGCATCCCAAGTTAAAGATCCCGAAGCCGAAGCCCTACAATGGGAAGCGGGACGCGAAGGAGCTTGACAACTTCGTGTGGGATCTGGAGCAATACTTTAGGGCTTTTAAAGTCCCTGAGGTTGAGCAGGTAAACTTGGCAAGCATGTTTCTTTCAGGGGATGCAAAGCTGTGGTGGCGAACCCGCATGTCGGATGATCAGGCGGCAAATAGGCCGAACATCACGACATGGCCGGTTATGAAGAGGGAGTTGCAGGCGCAGTTCCTTCCCCACAACACAGCGTGGATCCCTGGGAGGTTGTTTCATTTCTGAGTTAGCTGCTATGATTACCTCCCAGCCTCACGTATTGAGAGATCTAGAGAAGTGGGAGGTTGGTCTGAGAGTACAGCAGTCTGATGGACTTATTGCAGCACTTGTACTCCAGCCGACCTTAGTTGACAGAATCAAGTCCTCCCAGATGGAAGATCCAGATCTACAAAGGATTAAAGAAGTAGTACAATCAGGAGTTCAGAATGAATTTTATATAATGGATGATGGATCCCTGAAATTTGAAGGAAGACTTTGTGTGCCAAACAGTGAAGAGCTAAAGGCTGAAATTTTGAAAGAGGCTCACTACTCCCCCTATACTGTACATCCAGGTGGCACTAAGATGTACAGAGACTTAAAGGAAAATTTTTGGTGGAAAGGCATGAAGAGGGAGATTGCTCAGTATGTGGCCAAGTGCTTGGTGTGTCAGCAAGTGAAAGCCGAGCATTAAAGGCCTGCAGGGCCTCTTCAGTCTCTAATGATTCCACAGTGGAAATGGGAAAAGATTACAATGGAGTTTGTGACTGGTCTGCCCAAAACTCCTAAGAGCAACGATGCAGTTTGGGTCATTATGGACAGACTAACAAAATCAGCTCATTTCCTACCTTTCAGAGTTGGGGTCTCTAGTGAAAGATTGGCTAATTTGTATATTGAACAGATTGTGAGACTCCATGGTGTTCCGGTATCTATTGTATAAAGTAACAGTGCGAAATAAGTATCCTCTGCCAAGGATTGACGACTTGTTTGATCAACTTCAAGGAGCCCGGATCTTCTCAAAGATTGATCTTAGGTCCGGGTACCATCAGCTTAAGGTCAAAGAAGGGGATGTACCAAAGACAGCATTTAGAACCAGATATGGCCACTATGAGTTCTTGGTGATGCCGTTTGGGTTAACTAATGCCCCAGCAGCATTCATGGACTTAATGAACAGAATTTTTAAACCATATCTGGATCAGTTTGTGGTGGTTTTCATTGATGATATTCTGATATATTCCAAGAGCCATAAGGAGCATGAGGACCACCTGAGAATTGTACTACAGATTCTGCAAGAGAAGAAGCTTTATGCCAAGCTGAAGAAGTGTGAATTTTGGTTGGATCAAGTAGCTTTCTTGGGTCATATAATCTCTAAAGATGGTGTATCTGTGGACCCGAAAAAGATTGAAGCTATCACTAACTGGAGCCGACCTACCAATGTGGTAGAAATCAGAAGCTTCTTGGGATTAGCCGGGTATTACCAAAAATTTATGGAGAATTTTTCTCGCATTACTCTACCCCTAACTCGCTTAACCCAAAAGCGAGTGAAGTTTGACTGGACAGTAGAGTATGAGGAAAGTTTTCAGGAGTTAAAGCAGTGCCTGGTGGTTGTGATCAATTGCTCCTGGCGATGAGGACATCGCCTTTATTAAGGGGGGTAGATTGTGATGCCCCTCCCAATTGTCCCACATCGGATAATTAGGAGTTGGTTAAGTGGTTTATAACCGGTTAAGCAAGAAGGACAAGGCACCAATTGGATCCCTTTTTGGGCTGTGGTGGCCCAAGTTGGTGTGGACCTTGTCCGTCTTGCTTTCTTGTAACGAAACGGGCCCGTGGGCCCGGGTCGTTACAATATTGTAACGACTCGAGCCCACGGGCCCATTTCGTTACAAGAAAGCAAGACGGACAAGGTCCACACCAACTTGGGCCACCACAGCCCAAAAAGTGATCCAATTAGTGCCTTGTCCTTCTTGCTTAACCGGTTATAAACCACTCAACTAATTCCTAATTTTCCAATGTGGGACTATTGGGAGGGGCATCACAATCTACCCCCTTACAAAGGCGACGCCCTCATCGTCGGGGCAATTGATCACAACCACCAGGCAGGCAGGATTCTAGAGGTGGCCCACACAGGTTCAAGAGGTGGCTCCCATCCCCCATGGATGTAGCACTTTGTCCTGTGTGGCACTTAGCTCCTGCACTTCTGACTGGTGCATGGCTCTGATACCATATTGTAACGACCCGGGCCCACGGGCCCATTTCGTTACAAGAAAGTAAGACGGACAAGGTCCACACCAACTTGGGCCACCACAGCCCAAAAAGGATCCAATTAGTGCCTTGTCCTTCTTGCTTAACCGGTTATAAACCACTTAACCAACTCCCAATTATCCGATATGGGACAATTGGGAGGGGCATCACAATCTACCCCCCTTAACAAAGGCGACGTCCTCGTCGCTAGGGGTAATTCATCATAACCACCAGGCAGGCAGGATTCTAGAGGTGGCCCCTACAGGTTCAAGAGGTGGCTCCCATCCCCTATGGATGTAGCACTTTGTCCTGTGTGGCACTTAGCTCCTACACTTCCGACTGGTGCGAGGCTCTGATACCATATTGTAACGACCCGGGCCCACGGGCCCGTTTCGTTACAAGAAAGCAAGACGGACAAAGTCCACACCAACATGGGCCACCACAGCCCAAAAAGGGATCCAATTGGTGCCTTGTCCTTCTTGCCTAACCGGTTATAAACCACTCAACCAATTCCTAATTTTCCAATGTGGGACTATTAGGAGGGGCATCACACTTGGGCTGTGAGACCCGTTCCGTTTTGACCAGTCAACCTCTGATCTAAAACCTCCTCAATTCATTAACAAGTGATAAAGGCTAAACCGTGAAGGAATAATCAAAACGAGAGAAAGATGAGAACGTAGCAAGGGAAGAAAGCACAAGGGCCGGTTCTGTAACCGATCTAAGGTGGTATCGCTGTGTTATTTAAACTTTTCTTAATCTTCTTAGATAGAGATAGATTTAGGAGATAGATTTAGGACTAAATAGATTTGGTTTTATCAAGAAGAACACGGATAGAACTGTAAGCCAATTCATCAATATTTTCCTCTTCTTCAGCAATAATTTGGATTGATAAGTAATCTTTCTCATAATTAAAATATTTTTAAAAAAATAATATTGTTGCCACCGGGATTTGTCCTTCGACTCGGGCACGGTCGGTCTCCTGGTCTGGGCTTCCTCCTGGGCAGACATGCACAAAAGTCCTAGCGCGAGAGGCGTTGGGGGTGGCCCTCCGTGGAAGACCCTCTGGCGCTCAAGTCAGTGGGGATCGGAGATCAACAGAAAATGGGGAGAAGGATCTCTCCGGGGAGTCTCTCCAGGGGCGGCCGATCGGGAGCTCTAGGGGAGTGTCGATAAGCAGTGGGGGAGAGTGAGAGAGTGAGAGTGAGCCAGGGCAGTGAGCGCATACCTGAGAGAATCTGGGAGTGTCGTATTTATAGGCTATCACCTGGGTCTTGAGCGCCTTCTGGAAGGTTCGAAGGTTGTTAGGATACGGAGATGAATCGAATCAGGCCGTTGCGGGCCGGTGGAATCTGTATCTTGTTTGTTAAGGGATCGACGGCTAGGAGAGCTCCTTGTTGGCCTGAGATCTGGTAGATGCGTAGGTCCCAGGTAGCTGTATTAGGTTCTAGACCGCTCTTCAATGTAGTCCCTTGCCTGAGATCTGGTAGATGCATAGGTCCCAGGTAGCTGTATTAGGTTCTAGACCGCTCTTCAATGTAGTTCCTTGCCAGGGATCCTATTACGATGGGTATAGGCTCTCCTGCGTCAGGTTCCACGGAGGTGAAAATCAAATCATGGATCGCTCATGAAAGTCGAGCTATGGAAGCCCGGGGAAAGCCGAACCATGGGAGGCTCGGTGAAGCCGAGCTATGGAAGCCCGGAGAAAGCCGAGCTATGGAAGCTCATGGAAAGCCGAACCACGGGAGGCTTGGGGAAAACGAGCTACAGGAAGCTCGGGGAAGCCGAGCTATGGAAGCTCGGGGAAAGCCGAACCATGGGAGGATCGGTGAAGCCGAGCTATGGAAGCCCGGAGAAAGCCGAGCTATGGAAGCTCGAGGAAAGCCGAACCATGGGAGGCTCGGGGAAAACGATCTACAGGAAGCTCGGGGAAGCCGAGCTATGGAAGCTCGGGGAAAGCCGAAACATGGGAGGCTCGGGGAAAACGAGCTACAGGAAGCTCTGGGAAGCCAAGCTATGGAAGCCCGGAGAAAGCCGAGCTATAGAAGTTCGAGGAAGCCGAACCATGGGAGGCTCGGAGAAAGCCGAACCATGGGAGGCTCGGGGAAAACGAGCTACAGGAAGCTCGGGAAGCCGAGCTATGGAAGCTTGGAGAAAACCGAGCTATGGAAGCCCGGAGAGGCCGGACCATGGGAGGCTCGGGGGGGTCGCATGGCCTGACGGACCATATTAGTTTAGCTTATTCCTCGGGGGCATATCGTAGCAGGCAGAGGGACGGGGTCGGTCTCAACCCCCTTGCACGATTATCAATGCAATGATGATTCTACCCCCCAACACATGCCCCCCACTCCATAGTTCGAAGCGTAGGTTCGGCGTAGGGAGTATAGGTTTAGGTGGCGCGATCTACATTTGGGGATGCGTATTTGATTGTCTGTGCAATGATGCCCTAATTAATCGTGGGGCCATCTTGCCTTTCCGAGGTAGATCCATCATTCCTTAGGGGCGAAGGTAACGGCTGGGGAAGTACCACATGGGAAATCCCAACTTTCACGGCGCCCGTAGCGGCAGTTCCGAATGCCTAGGTTGGGACACCTCATCCTTACCCTGAGGCGGCTTCGATTGGAAAAATGGAGTCGTGGCAGCACTATCTTTATTTATAGTGCCCCTTTCATTCTCCTTTGAAGAATTTTGCCTTCCTACTTTCGCTGCGATTCTGCTTAGCGTCTCTTGCGATTGAAGACATGGTGAGCCCAAGCGACCAGGCTTGGAGGTGACCCTGGCGGACCTGGAACGGATGTGCCGCTTGTACAAGATCCCCCAGGATGTCGTCTTGTTGGTCCCGATGGCTGAGGACAGAGTGATATCCGGGTTAGAGGATGGAGCGTTCTTCTATGAGGAAAGCTTGAGGGCAGGCCTCCGGTTCCCCCTTCATCCGTTGGTGCGGGAGGTGATGAAGTTCTACAACATATGTTTCACCATGGTGGCCCCCAACAGTTAGCGCAACCTCATTAGGTTCATCTCATTGTGCAAGCACCTCGGGGTGACTGCGACCCTTTCACTATTCAGGGTGTGTTTCAATCTGGTCTCTGGGAGGGCCTCAGAATGGTCTTACATCGGTCCCCGGAGATCCTTCAAGATGATATCGGACAACCCATCGTCGATAAAAGAGTGGAAGTCGTGGTTCTTCATAGTCGGGGGGAACATCGGTTTGGATTTCCCTTGGGTATGGGGGCAGTACGTGAAGGATCCAGAAGCGCACTCGGAGTTAGCTGATTCAGAGAAGAGGGATCTGGTTGTGCTGCGCGGCAGCCAGGCGCTCCCAGCCAGCGTTCTCCTATCGAGGATGCTCTCTTTGTGGCCGGATTGAGTCCCGTCGATCCTCGCGGTGAGTATTACCCCCATAGTTGATAATTTAGTGTGGCTTCAACTTTGATTTATGTGTGAACTAACGGGCGAATCATATTACCGCTACAGCCAAAAGGTCAGCGCTCGCGGATCATATGAGGGAGGAGCTGGGGAAGCGCCGCAGGAGATCTGGCTCCAGCAGCAAGGATCGGTCCGAGAAGAGGTCTCGCCCCTCCGACTCCCGCTCTAGGGAGGTCGGGGAAGACGGTGATAGTCGGCGCTCCTCGCCACCGCAGGCTGAAACCATTGAAGCTCCGGTGGGGCGCGATCTTTCAGCGCCGGAGGAGGGTCTGTCCAGGGGTGAAGACCGGGAAGCCGTAGGGGTTTCGGAGGAGGCTGCTGAGATTTCCTTCCTCCCTGTTGTCATTTTGTCGATGATGGTGAAGGAGAAACACCAGATGGCTCGGGGGCCCCCGCAGATGAGGTGGTCCAGTCCCCCCCATTGGGGGCCAGTGGTTCGGCAAGGTTACAGGAGGAGGTGGGAACGACCTCCGCTTCCATCGAGGCAGGGGAAGAGGTCGCGGCTGCTGAGATTCGGCCTGGGTCACCGATAGGAGAGCCAGCGGGCGACGTGGAGATGGCCGAGCCTGCTGAACCAACGGCCGAAGTCCACGGGGGGCTTTCCGATGAAGGGCCTTCCGCCGAGGGGCAGGAGGCTCTGGGGGAAGCAGGTGTTCCTGAAGGGCCCGTTGTGGGCAGGGGGATTTCTGAGGGAACAGAAGCAGGAGAAGAAGAAGAGGAGGAAGGAGAAGGAGGGGAGCCGGCGAGTGAAGGAGATGCTTCGGCCGGAGCCCTCCTTGCCGGGGCCGAAACATCCGAAGTTTCGCAAGCGAGGGCCCTGGCGGTGGAAGCTGGCCTATCAAGGAGCTCATGGGTTGCGGGTGTTCTGGATGGCTCCCTGGGAGCAGACTTCCACTCATGCAACCCGGAAGTGAGCGCCAGGTTCTCCGCTCTAATGCGGTCCGCGTTCCAAGGAGAGAAGAGTTCTTCAATAGGAGGGGGTCATCCGGAAGACCTTGTTGAGATGGCCTTCCGTCATGTTGGGGTGCCAAATGAGGCTTTCTTCTCCCCGAGATTGACGACTTTGCTCTTACAAGGATCGCCACAGACTACGCGTCTCGAGTAAGTTATTGTACCAAAATCGGGTCTTTAGTCAGTTAGTTCGACTGTCTCTTATGCGTGTCATCCTTTTTTCGCAGAGCATCCTGATAATGAGGGCACTGAAATGGCGTTTACATCTAGCCATTGGGGCTTGGGCTCGGGCCCACTACAAGGCTGATCGTTTCAAGGAGAGGGCGGATTTTACTGACAAGCTCTCTCGAGCCCTGGTGGTCCTTCAAAGGGAGCTCAGGGAGGCTCGTAGAATTCTCGCGGTTGAGAGGGAGAGAGCCCTCGACTCGCTGTGCAGGTTGGTGAGCTCCAGCGGGAGCTTGGGGAGACCAACAGGATTCTTACGGTTGAGAGGGAAAGAGCTTCTCAACTCGCCATACAGGTTGGTGAGCTTCAAGGCTTCCGCGAGCAATCCGAGAAGGCAAGTCTAGAGCTTTCTCAGGCCAGGGTGGAGCACGAGAGCAAGGTCAAAACCATGCAATTATTCTTTGATAAGAGGTGGGACCAGCTAAAGGCTAGCCACGCCGAAGATAAAGCCAGCTGGGGAAAAAGGCTCGAGGAGGAAGAGCACAAATGCCGGTGGCAGCAGGACCACCTCACTCACCTAAATAAAGAGCTCGCCGATACAAAGGATCGGCTGAAGTGGTCGGATGAACAGGCTGCCCGACTATCTGACAAGGTTGACTTTAACCATCAGGAAATTGGTGATACTCAGGCCCGGGTGGACAGCTAAAAGAGAGCCTTCGCCAGAATCAGTCGGCTAAGTCTAGGGCTCTGAACATGGTCCACGTGCTGGAGGGTGAGCTAGCCCGGCGGGAGGAGCAGGTATGGCGCTATTAGCTTCACTCGTTTTGATCTTTCGATTTTTGCCTTACCCATCTTTTTGCCTACAGACGCACAAGATGAGGCAGGAATTCCAGGGGTGGTTAGCGGCGTTCGGAGAGGAGGCGGCCTTGAGGCACCGAAGGATCTCCGAACTGGAGAAGCAATTAGCCAAGGCAAGTGTGCGGGCCTCTTCAGCGGTGGAGGAGTACAAGAAATCCATCGAATTCGCCGACGAATGTAGGGCGGCCTGCGCCGACGCCTTTCAGCTAGGGGAAGACGAGGCGCGGGCTACAGTTGCCCAGGCTTACCCTGACCTGGACCTGTCGTGCTTGGCAGTCGAACATTACGAAGCATATACCCCGGGGGCCGAGGAGGATGAGTATGGAGAAATATCGGATGTCGACCTCGAAGCTATCCTGGGCGCCGATGCGACTACCGACGCACCCCGCCATGACTCCTTCGAGAAGGGGGGGCCAACCAATGCCCCTGCCGATGCGGCCGCGGGAGATGCTGGGATTGACCCCAAGTCTTGACCCCTCGGGGGACTACATGTGTTCTTTATTACTTTTGTCCCATAGTTCGATTGGAAATCAATAAATGGGTTGATCGTTTTTCATTTGTTTGTCTTCCCTGGATGATTTCTTGTCTCGAATTTTGGAGGAACATCCTTGTAGAGGCCAAGGCATAGGGATTGTCTCGACGAGAAAGGTCGGATGGTAACATAGCTTGGTACAAAAGAAAGTTGAGAGACGATTTAACTCGACTTAGGCCGAATGACACAGTGATTCGATCAAGCTCGAAGGATGAGATAGCCTTTTAAGGGCCGAGGGACAAAGTAGTTCGGCTAGGGCCGAAGAACGAAATAGCTCGGCTAGGGCCGAGGGACGAAGTAGTTCGGCTAGGGCCGAAGAACGAAATAGCTCGGCTAGGGGCAGATACTTCGGTTAGTTTCGAAGCATAGAAATAGTTTTGGCTCAGAAAGGGGGCATTAGGTGATGCCTAGTCCTCACGCGCAATCAGACTGGGGGGTCATTGCCGAGGAACGCTCGGCGTTCGTGCCCCCTTTATTGCATTATCAGCGTTCTATCTTTTCTCAGGCGAGTCGATTTTCGTCTTGCCGAAATGGATGATACGGCTTTGACGTCAGTAGAAAGCTGCTCTAAAGCCTTCCGAGAAGCTTTTATTGCGTTGGTCTTTTCCCACGCGGGTTGTTTCGGTGTGTGACGCGAGCGTTTGTCCGCCATTGGAGGATGTCATTTTCGTAGGACGATCTCCTGGATCTGCCAGCTTCCGTAGGATCGGCGGGCGATTTTCTGCATTTAACAATCATGATCCGGGATCAAAGGAGATCTTTGCGTGCATCATGGCTCAGGCGGTGGGCTTGGCGCGCAATGGGGCGCTGCTTTCATCCCGGGAGGCCACGTGGTGGCATGGGTTAGGTATTTTGAATCTCGGGGCTTCCTGCTTTGATAGCTGCTCCCGGTTCATTTCTGCCTATAAAAAGGGGGAAAGAGGGGTCGTGTTAGGCCATCCCCGAAGTTTCCTTCCCTGTGAGAGTTTCCATAATGCCCATCTCTCAGGTGCTTCGAATGAAAGGACCGAGTTTCCTTTTCGTAAGCTGTTTTCCTCCGGATAGTTGGGGTGATGAAGGAGTCGTTGGAGAGTGGCTCGCCCTCAGGGGATGAGCCCCGGAGATCAGATGGAGAGCGCACAGGAGGGCCGCAGAGATCAAACGAAGAGCGCACATATGTGCTTCCTGTGTGTCCTTTGTGGCTTGCTACAGGGGGCGCAGGGCAGGAAGTGTATGAACACCCCCGTAGCATGCACGGAGCTTCCCTCCTCCATCGGTCTGGATTCTCATCCCTTCTTGAGGGGAATCGTTTTCACGGGGAGGAGAACATGGGAGCAACTCAGGACTGATGGTCCCCGAGTTCTCTCAGTCGGGCAGCGGTCTGCGATCCAGCATCCCACCCTAGGGGAGTTGTCTGGTCTGCCCGGGTCCTCAGAATAAGCATCCACGGGTCATGCCTCCTTTTGGACCTCCTAGTTCGTCCAGAGGGGCCATGGAAGGTCAGCTTCATCAACTGTCTAGGCAAGCTGACTTTTTCGTGGTTTGTATGATTTGTCGGTCCGGGCGCCAGAGCGCCACAGTCGCCCCAGTCTGCTTTGGAGCAGCTGGTCCGAGTTTTGTACTTGTCTTTATTTTATGCATTTTGATGCTCTTGTAATGCCTCTTAGGCGGTTGTAATCGGCTTCGATGACAATGAAATAAAGGGAATTTTGTTCTTTTTCCCAATTCCTGTTTCCTTTGCGCCAAGTTGTTGTTGTTGGCTACGAGGCTTAAGGGCATCTCATTCGTTTTTGGACGAGGATCCCGCGCCACCCGAGTCGATCGGGGCTTGTAAGCTGCCCGGATCTAGATGGAGATTTAGAGACTATTTGGCGGTAGGATACGTTCCTCGACTCTGGCCGAAGCTCGGGAATTCATGACTCAACCTTATTGGGGTTCGGAGATTTGTGGCCCGCCCCGTCGAGGTTCGGAGGATGGTTGTTTGGCCCTGCCAAGGTTCAGAGGTTTGGAGCTTGGAGAAATGACTTAGCTATCACGGTGAGTCATGATACTTGGTTCCTATGAGGTTCGGTGAGGGGCGTCAAGGCAGGACGGGCGGTGCACGGGCACGCCCTGCATTTACGATTTGACCATTCCCGAGGGAGCGAATTATCGTCAGGTGCTGGCGTTCTTTCCTCTTCATGTTTCCCAAAGGGCGGCCGATTTAAGAGAGCTTGGGGAAGTGTTGAGGGCATTTATTGCGCGGGGCCGGTAGATCGGAAAGTACCCCGTTTCTAGAGAAGGAGGGGGGGTTCCTGAACAGTCCATCGACATTTACCAATCTTACTCGGGATGGGGCGTGGCCCTTCGGATTCTGTAGGCGCCAGTTAAAGCGGCGACACGCGACGAATTTTCACGGGTCTGTATTTATAGCCCGAATGATCGAGATACTCGCCTGAAGAGTATAAATACGGATGAGTAGGGTGCTGGTGCTTGCCATCCCTTTGGTTCAATCTTTAAACAACTTTCAACATGGCTTTTCAAGGTGGAGAGAAATCACCTGACAGACTGGGCATGGTGATTGACGGTCTCAGGCGTTCAGAGGGGAGTCGTCACACCATTACGGTTGATGGCCAGGCCTTGGCGTCAGCCTTCGCAAGCCATGAACGGCTTGAGAAGGTTGTCGAGGAGTATCTTGCTATCTCTACGAGGGAGACCGCGGCCCTTCGCCGGGTGGTGGATCGGCAGAGAGAGGAGATAGCGTCCCTCCACCGACGAGTTGCCGAACTGTCCCGGCGCTTGGAGGACTTGTCAACTCCCGGGGAAGATAGTGAGCCCCAGTGAGGGCTCTTTTTACTTTTTCTTTTCACCGTCATTGTTTTTCTTCTTTTTTAATCAATGAACATGAAGATTTTGCATATGGTGCATCTTATCGTTTCCAAAACATTTGTCAATGCTGATTGGGATTTGTCAGCCGCCCGAGATCGAGCTAAGTTTTAGGAGACCACGGTCGGGTTTAGTTAGGGCACGTAAGCCACCAGAATCCGAACATAGTTTAGAAGGATGTTTAGGTTGGTCGGGGCTTGTAAGCTGCCCGAATCCGAACTAAATTTTGGGGGGGTCATTGGTCTCTGTTTGGACCAGTGGCAGACCTAGGCGGTCCTTGGAAGGAGATCCTTTACTTCTGTCGGAGTTTCAGGAGGTTTTTATTTTGGGGTATCCGAGAGGTCACTCGGCTTCAAACGACGTCTAGGGGCATGGCTAAAGCGCAAAGACTTTGCTCTTTTGGCCGAGGATTCGAGCATCGGGCGAGACCAAGGCGCAGGAATATCGCTTGGTTGGCCCGAGGAATTCAATAGTTAAGGCCGTTCTTCGGCTTTGGCCGAGATTTGGAGATTTTGTTGCTCGGCCCTACCGAGGTTCGGAGATTTTTTACTCGGCCCAGCCGAGGTTTGGAGATTAGTTTGCTCGGCCCTATCGATGTTCGAAGATTTTGTTGCTCGGCCCTGTCGAGGTTCGGAGATTTTGTTGCTCGGCCCTGCTGAGGTTTGAAGATTTTGTTGCTCGGCCCTGCCGAGGTTCGGATATTTTGTTGCTCGGCCCTGCCGAGGTTCGGAGATTTTGTTGCTCGGCCCTGCCGAGGTTCGGAGATTTTGTTGCTCGGCCCTGCCAAGGTTCAGGGATTTTGTTGCTCGGCCCTGTCGAGGTTCGGGGATTTTGTTGCTCGGCCCTTCCGAGGTTCGGAGATTTTGTTGCTCGGCCCTGCCGAGGTTCGGAGATTTTGTTGCTTGGCCCTGCCGAGGTTCGGAGATTTTGTTGCTCGGCACTGCTGAGGTTCGGAGATTTTTTTGCTCGGCACTGCCGAGGTTCGGAGATTTTTTTGCTCGTCACTGCTGAGGTTCGGAGATTTGTTTGCTCGGCCCTGCCTGAGGTTCGGAGATTTTGTTGCTCGGCCATGCCGAGGTTTGGAGATTTTGGAGATTGTCCGAATTCCATGTCCGAGAGATGGATCTTCGGCTTAGATCTTGTAGCTTGTAGGTCCCTGGTCCAACAATCTCCACCACTTGGTAGGGACCTTCCCAGTTCGGTGCCAGCTTTCCTTGTTCCAGCGGTTTGGAGACAGACGCTTTCCGGAGAACAAGGTCACCATGCAAGAAAGCTTTCCCTTTGATTCTGGAGGCATGGTAGCGGGTCAGCCTTTGCTGATAGGTGGCCACTCTAATCCGGGCTTTCTCTCTAACCTCCTCTATCAGGTCGAGGTTGGTACGGAGTTGCTCATCGTTGTCTTCTTCCGAGTAGCTTTCCACCCGCAGAGGAGGGAGGCCTATCTCCACCGGGATAACGGCTTCTGTGCCAAAGGCCATCCGGAATGAGGTTTCGCCTGTGGGTACTCTTGGGGTGGTGCGGTAGGCCCACAGGACATGGTGCAGCTCATCTGCCCACCTGCCTCGAGCCCTGGAGAGCTAAGCTTTGATCCCTTGAAGCAGAGTCCTGTTGGTCACTTCAGCTGCCCCGTTGGCTTGCGGATGTCCGACCGAGGTAAGGTGGTGACGGATCCCGTGTTCTTCACAGAACTGGTGGAACTTCGGGTTGTCGAATTGTCTGCTGTTGTCAGTGATTATAGAGTGCGGAAGGCCGAAACGACAGATGATGGACCTCCATACGAAATCCATGGCTCGTGCTTCGGTTATTTGAGCAACTGCCTCTGCCTCGACCTATTTAGTGAAATAATCGATGGCGACAAATAGGAATTTCCGTTGTCCCGTGGCAAGTGGAAACGGGCCGAGAATGTCCATCCCCCACTTGGCAAAGGGCCAAGCGGAGGATATAGGAACCAGGCTGGCAGAGGGGAGCCTCTGAATGCTCGAGTGCCTCTGGCATGGGTCGCAAGCTCGGACAAGGTCGTCTGCATCCTTCTGCATGGTCGGCCAATAGTAGCCTTGACGTAGTACCTTGTGACACAGGGACCGGCTTCCCAGATGGTTGCCGCAAATCCCCTCATGCACTTCGTAGAGGGCATAATCTGCTTCAGTCGGGCGAAGACATCTGAGCAAGGGCATGGAGAAGGACCATTTGTAGAGCCGGTCATCGATCAGCACATAATTGGTGGCCTGCAGCTTCAACCTTCTGGCTTCTTTCCGATCGAACGGAAGTGACCCTTCTTTGAGGTAGCTCAGAATGGGGTCGAACCATGATGGCTCGGCCTCAACTTGCATTACTTGGTCGGCCTCTGCGATTCTGGGCCTCTCCAAGGTCTCCAGGTGAAACTTCTATTCGGCATCCATTGACTCCACGGTTGCCAGCCGAGACAGCAGGTCGGCACGGGCATTCTCAGATCTAGGAATCTGAATAATCTCAAACTTAGGAAAATGGAGAGTAGGCTTCGAACCTCTTGGAGATATCGGATCATGTTGGGTTCCCGAGCTTCGAACTCCCCTCGTACATGACCTGCCACTAGCTGGGAGTCGGTGAAGGCGTTGAGTTTCTCCATTTTAAGGCTGCGGGCGACTCGAAGACCGGCCAGCAAGGCTTCATACTCAGTTTCATTGTTGGAGGCTGGGAAGGAGAAGCGGACACCATATTCAAAGGTCTCCCCCTCTGGACTGGTAAGAACTAGGCCCACACTGGAGCGATGAGCGTTAGATGACCCGTCGACATGGAGGAGCCACCGGGCAGCAGATTTCGATTTTTCGAGGGAGTCGGGGGTGGAGCCATCCTCCGGGATGGTACACTCGAGGAGGAAATCGGCCAACACTTGAGCTTTGATGGCCGGACGAGGCTGAAAACGGATATCATGCTCGCTCAGCTTGACGGCCCACTTGGTCATTCTCCCTGATGTCTCCGGGCGGTGGACCACCGCCTTAATGGGTTGGTCAGTCAGGACTGTCACAGAATGCGCCTGGAAGTACGACCGTAGCTTTCGAACTGAGGTGATCAGGGCCAACACCATCTTTTCAATTCGGCTATATCTTGTCTCCGCATCGCGGAGTAGCCTGCTGACATAGTAAATAGGCTTCTGGATCTTATTTTCTTTCCTAACCAGCACCGAGCAAACGGCACCTTCTGAAACAGCCAAATATAGGAACAGTGTCTCGCCAGGACTTGGACTGCTGAGGAGTGGGGGCGAGCCGAGGTATTTCTTGAGATCTTGGAATGATTCTTGACACTCGGGGGTCCACTGGAAGTTCTTAGCCGACCGGAGAGTTTTGAAGAAGGGGAGGCATCTTTCGACTGAACGTTCCACAAAGCGGTTGAGAGCCGCTATCCTTCCGGTTAGGCGCTGGACTTCTTTAATAGATACCGGAGGCGCCATCTGTTGAAGAGCTTGGATCTTCTGGGGATTAGCTTCGATGCCCCATCGGGAGACCATGAAGCCAAGGAATTTCTCGGAGTTAACGCCGAAGGCGCACTTAGTTGGATTGAGCTTCATCTGGTACTTATGGAGTGTCGCAAAGCTCTCCGAGAGGTCTTCAACGTGCTGTGATGCTTCTTTGCTTTTGACCAGCATGTCGTCGACATACACCTCCATGTTCCAACCGATTTGGTCCTTGAATACTTTATTGACCAGCCTTTGGTAGGTGGCTCCTGCATTTTTAAGACCAAAAGGCATGACACGGTAACAGTAAGTACCTCGGTCGGTTATGAAGGCAGTCTTTTCTTCATCTTCGGGGGCCATCCGAATCTGGTTGTAGCCGGAGTAAGCGTCCATGAATGTCAACATTTGATGACCCGAGGTGGCGTCCACAAGCTGATCGATCCGGGGGAGAGGGAAGCTGTCCTTCGGGCAAGCTTTGTTGAGGTCGGTGAAGTCGATGCAAATCTGCCACTTGCCGTTCGACTTCTTCACCATGACGACATTCGATAACCAGTTTGGGTAATTTACCTCGCGGACAAAGTTCGCCCTGATGAGTTTATCAACCTCCTCTTCAATAGATCTCTGCCATTCTGGGGCAAAGCTCCTCTTCTTCTGTTTGATGGGCCTGTACATCTCATCCACGTTAAGGCGATGGACGAGGACCTCAGGACTTATTCCTGGCATGTCAGAGGCGGACCGGGCGAAGATGTTGGCGTTGCTTCGAAGAAATTCGATCAACTTGCGCCGAGGTTCACCCTTGAGCAGCGACCCAATCTTTATGGTTCGGTCGGGATGGGCCTCATCCAACGGCACTTCATCCAGTTCCTCGGCTGGTTCTCCTCGCTGTTCGGTGAAATCTTCCCGAGCATCCAGCTCGTCAACCTTCGGCATTCTGGACTGAAGGCTGGTAACGAAGCACTGTCGAGCCATGGTTTGGCTTCCTTGGACAACTCCAACCCCCCGCCCGGTGGGGAATTTCATGGACAGGTGTGGGATAGAGACAACTGCCATGAGGGATATCAGGCCGGGTCTGCCAAATATTGCGTTGTATGGAGACCTGAGTTTGGTTACCAGTAAGTCCGTGTGAACAGTATCCACAAGGGGCCAGGCTCCTGCGCGAACCGTCAGGGTTACGACCCCTTCCGGGATGATGACATCGCCTGTGAATCCCATTAGGGTGGAATCCATAGCTCGAAGATTTTCTATGAGCAGTCTCATCTTTGCAAACACATCAAGGTACAAAACATTCACAGAACTTCCACTGTCAACAAGGATCGGCTTACATCATAGTCATTCAAATTGAGGGATACAACTAGTGCATCGTCATGGGGAAACTGTATCCCTCGAAGATCATTGTCGGAGAAGGAGAGCTCGCCCGTCCGGGCCTTCTTTGGCCGCCGGCCTCCGGGCCGATTACAGGTGGATTCGATGGAGGAGGAGGTTGTTGAAGTTCAGGCTGGCGATCCCCCCCCTTGTCCTGGCTCGGGTGCCCTCCTAAATTGGTTCAGTTAGCCCCGTTGAATCAGCCTCTCAATCTCATTTTTTAGCTGCCAGCATTCCTCAGTGTCATGGCCGTGCTCTCGGTGGTAGCGGCAGTATTTGGTGGGGTCCCTCCGGGTTGGGTTCCCATGGAGAGGAGCTGGCCGGGGGAGCTGGCACTCTATCTCCATGAGGATCTATGCCCGAGGCACAGTTAGCGGAGTGTAGCGGTCGAACCGCCTGGGCGGGCTCCGAGAGCGATTCCTCGGAGGCGGTGGGGGAACTCTTTGGCGGCGAGGTGGACTTGGCTGGCGGACGGGTCGGTGCCTGTCAGGACCTCTAGGCTCTTTCTTCCTCGCCAGCTCGGCGCGAGCAACTCTCCACGACTCTTCAACCCTAGCGTATTTGTCTGCCAGGGCCATCATATCGGAGAGCTTTGGGGGGTAGCTGACTTCCATCGCTAGGTAGAAGTCGCTCTCCTTCGAAACTCCCCCAGCCAAGGCGGACATGGCCACCTCATGATTAAGGTGGTCCACCTCCAGCATGGCCTTGTTGAAGCGGCCGAGGTAGTTTCTCAAGGACTCCCCTCTCTCTGCTTAACTTCGGAGAGGGAGTTGGATCTCGCCGGTGACGGCGGCTGCTGACGAACTGGCCAATAGAAAGACAGCTCAGCTCGTCGAATGAATCAATGGAACCTGGTTTTAAGGCGTTGAACCAGGTTCGGGCAGATCCTCTGAGGGTGGAGGGGAAGGCGCGGCAGAGGATCGCGTCGGATGCTCCGTGGAACATCATTATTGACCGGAAGCTGCTGAGATGATCATCCGGGTCAGAAGAGCCATGGTAGGGCTCGATGGTAGGTAGTTTGACATGGGGGGGTATCATTTCCCCATGATCCCTTTGGAGAAAGGGATGCCCTGTTCTGCCTTGGGTTGAGGCAGATGGGCCTGCTTAGCGGCGTCCAGCTCCTGACGCATCTCCCAGATTTGTCGGTGGATCTCCTCTTCAGCGGTTAGAGGAGGAGCTGGGCGGGGAGAGCACGGGGACGGCGTTGAATCATGGTGGGAGGACACCGGGGAAAGGGTCCGAGCTCGTCGAGATCTGGGGGGATCCCTGTCATAGCTGCCTTGCGGGACCGGTTTGTCCCTTCTGGGTCGGTGTGGGGGGTCCATGGCTTCATGCGGACCAGAGAAGGAGGTGGCCGGTGAGGGAGGAGCTACGGTCTCCCTATGAAGGTGTGGAGCTGGGGGAGCTGCAAAACGCTCCTGAACCAGATGGGTCAGGGCCTAGACCTACTGGACCAGTGTGGCGAACTGGTCCTGGGTCACCGGGATGACTGGTGGTGACGGGTCTCAACTGGTGGAGGCTGCAGCGCCGTGTTGCTTGTCGGATCAGGTCTTTGAGTGACGACCTGGTCTTGGGCTTCAAAGGTTGCTCTTCTCCGATTAGCCATTAGAGAGGTTCTACTCCAGATTGAGATCCTTATCTCCTTTTTCAAGTTTTAATGGGACTTGAGGCCCTTCGTCTAGTGCCAATCTGTTTCCGCCGGGCGCGGTCGGTCTCCTGGTCTGGGCTTCCTCCTGGGTGGACCTGCACAAAAGTCCTCGCGCGAGAGGCATTGGGGGTGGCCCTCCGCGGAAGACCCTCGGCGCTCAAGTCAGTGGGGATCGGAGATCAACAGAAAATGGGAGAAGGATCTCTCCGGGGAGTCTCTCCAGGGACGGCCGATCGGGAGCTCTAGAGGAGCGCCGACAAGCAGTGGGGGAGAGTGAGAGAGTGAGAGTGAGCCAGGGGCAACGAGCGCATACCTGAGAGAATCTGGGAGTGTCGTATTTATAGGCTATCACCTAGGTCTTGAGCACCTTCTGGAAGGTTTGAAGGTTGTTAGGATACGGAGATGAATCGAATCAGGCCGTTGCAGGGCTGGTGGGATCTGTATCTTGTTTGTTAAGGGATCGACGGCTAGGAGAGCTCCTTGTTGGCCTGAGATCTGGTAGATGTGTAGGTCCCAGGTAGCTGCATTAGGTTCTAGACCACTCTTCAATGTAGTCCCTTGCCTGGGATCCTGTTACGATGGGTATAGGCTCTCCTGCGTCAGGTTTCATGGAGGTGAAAATCAAATCATGGATCGCTCATGAAGGTCGAGCTATGGAAGCCTGGGGAAAGCCGAACCACGGGAGGCTCGGTGAAGCCGAGCTATGGAAGCCCGGAGAAAGCCAAGCTATGGAAGTTCGTGGAAAATCAAACCATGGGAGGCTCGGGGAAAATAAGCTACAGGAAGCTCGGGGAAGCCGAGCTATGGAAGCTCAGGGAAAGTCGAACCACGGGAGGCTATGGAAGCCCATAGAAAGCCGAGCTATGGAAGCTCGGGAAAAGCTGAACCATGGGAGGCTCAGGGAAAATGAGCTACAGGAAGCTCGGGGAAGCCGAGCTATGGAAGCTCGGGGAAAGCCGAAACATGGGAGGCTCGGGGAAAACGAGCTACAGGAAGCTCGGGGAAGCCGAGCTATGGAAGCCCGAAGAAAGCCGAACCATGGGAGGCTCGGGGAAAGCCGAACCATGGGAGACTCGGGGAAAACGAGCTACAGGAAGCTCGGGGAAGCCGAGCTATGGAAGCCCGGAGAAAACCGAGCTATGGAAGCCCGGAGAGGCCGGACCATGGGAGGCTCGGGGGGGTCGCATGGCATGACGGACCATATTAGTTTAGCTTATTCCTCGGGGGCATATCGTAGCG
This sequence comes from Calamus simplicifolius, assembly GCA_900491605.1. Taxonomy (NCBI): domain Eukaryota; kingdom Viridiplantae; phylum Streptophyta; class Magnoliopsida; order Arecales; family Arecaceae; genus Calamus; species Calamus simplicifolius. Next base: position 609,107 of record UESW01004390.1, read on the forward strand.
GGCGGAGGGACAGGGTCGGTCTCAGCCCCCTTGCACGATTATCAATGCAATGATGATTCTACCCCCAACAAATATTAATTATTATTATTTAAATTTTTAGAAAATATGGTTATCATAATTAATTTTGTAAAAAATTTAGTTGTTGCATCATATTACATGTCAAAATAGTATATTTGAATATTATCATTTTTTTCTTTTTTTGCAAACTTTTTGAATTTCATTATGCTTAGTATTTATTATTTTAAAAATCTAGTTATTTGTGATATGTGATAGAATGTTATAATATGGCATGCTAAAAAAATCATTTTTGCGATTTCAATAAAATTTAGGTTTTTATAATATGAAGTGCTAGCTTAATAGCTCTAAAATTCTCAACATTTATTATTATAAAAAATTTGGTTCAAGTAATAAGTGACTTATTTTGTATTTCCTGTTAAGTTTGATTTTTAATGAAAATTATTTAGTTCAGTTATTATTTACTTTTAAATTTAATGGAATAAATTTCTTGAACATGAAATTATTATATGCAAACTTACATAAGCTAGTAAGCTCTTGTTGTATGAAATTAAAGATATGTATATGTATGTTAAAAGCTCCCTGTTAGACTACTTCTTATGTGTTATATCCAATTTATCAGGATTTATACGAAGGCATGTAATATCAGAACCCTTAAGGAAAGTATGTAGCTCATGCTTGTGATCCATGCTGTAGGGGTTACATGATTTTTTTTCTTTTTTCTTTACATGTGGTTTTTATTTCATGGCAAATCATATGTAACCGTAGGTTATTGATTGGAGAGTGTTATCATAGGTTTTTGAAATATAAAAGTAGGTTTTATTAATTTATATATAACAACCCTTAAATATAATTGAATTTATTAATTATGATTTATATTTATTTATGCTTGTAGAATCATTTTCTTACTTGATCCATTGATTATGAAAAAAGATTTATTTCCTCAACCTTGCTCATAAAAGATTTTTTTTTTCCAGAGACCGTAACTTAAGCAGGAACTGAATAGAAGCTGCCAAGAACCAGTAGTATTATATGCATTCATAGTTGTTTTACTTGAGTTATGAGATCATTTAGAGTCTTGAATATATGTTATGTACTAGTGGTTGTTTTATTTAGTTTGAATTGTGTTCAAACAATGTTCAGTTTTAATTCAAATAAATAATTAATTGTTATTATTAATAATATTTAATTGAGTGGAAGTTCTAAGTTTGAACACTTTGTATATTGTGGAATTTGTTTTTATAAGTAGATGGTAAATTATTAATGTGAATTCTATATTCTAGATATGAATCAAATTCATGAAATATACAAGATGATATAATATAAAATTCCCAGATGCCCAGGATCCTTAGGAACAGATTCATTAAATCTCAAATAAAATCTAAATTATTCATACTTGAGTCCTTTATCGATGTAGAAAAGGATGAAGCCGATGAATCCTCTGCCACTAGCCGTCCACGTATCCGGCCTCTAACAGTGATCCACGCGGAGAAGAGTGGATGAAGACCTTCAAGGTATGAAGATGATACTTGAGAGAGAGGGGTGCTAGCGCCTCTTGAATCCCATTATAGAAATACAGAAGATATATCTGAAGATCTAAAAGATCTAATCTTTTTCTTCTCATGCTCTTTCTTCCTAGGAGGAAGGAACCATATTTATAGGGTGAGAATGAAATGTTCCAAGGGAGAAGAAGTTTCATAGTAATGACATGGTAAGGTTAATCCAAAGAAACAGAAGAAACTTTCATTCTCATGGTAACGTTAATCCAAATGTCACAATCTCAGCCTTTGAAATTAGAAGTTGGTTATCTCATAACTACATGCCCCAATTTGTACGTGTTCATCATCGAACCATAGAGATTCATCATGCCTCATCCCATGGGTATGATTTCATCTTCACATGGCTGAGATTGGCCATCCATACCCGAATAATCAGAGCCATCCATCACATGGATCAAGTCATATTTGGGTATCCAATTATTTGTTCATCATATGCATAAATAATTTCTCCTTAACATTCCTTCTACTATAATGGATCATATCCATTATTATTTTATCTTCTTTAAATTGGGTCTCATCCAATTATTTAATTGATCATCTTATCTGAATTAAATCTAATTTAATTCTCATTTTAATTCATCCAAATTCTCCTTAATGCATGTGACCCATTAGGCCCTTTAACATGTTGGCAATAATCATGTCCTAATCATAGACCCTAGGAATGATTGGATAACTCTTTGTCCAAGTCAACAACATGATTATAGATCATGAGAGGCCTCTAGCAAAGCATCATGACCACCCAACTGCTAAAGGTTTTGTTGACGTGACCATCAACAACACCTGTCCATGAAACGGTTATCGTATGATCAAATCCTTTCGTCACATATCCCAGCTCAATCAGTGGTATGGAATGTGTCAACCCTGTAATTGATCTTTGTTTACTTGATCTTAGGAAAAATTGACTCATATGAATTAGAACTTCGAAACCATTTCGAATTCCAACTCAACCTTGCAAGGATTTAACAATCAATTTAATCCATCAAGTGGCCATGGGATATAACCCTTTCTATCAAGGGAGACAAATCCTGTCTTGATCAAACACCATCTTCATGTGCTTCATGTCATACCCAATCGATACCATATTTGCCACCCATGGCTAGAGCGATGTTTGGATGCCGTCAAAGCATGACATTCCATACATGAGATGCAATGAAGATCTCAAGTCAAAGGATCACTCACACCACCATCATTAGAGATCAACATCGACACTATATAGAATATCCATATGGGATCTCTGTATGGGTCATCCAATGCATCATTACAATAACGAGCATCCACACACCTATCCAAGTATCTTCATACTTCAGCTTGTGAAATCAGCTGCTCACCCCAAGGGTGAGGATATGCAATGTGTGCCAGTCTCACGGTATTCGATGGTGTCCAGTCCCATCTACACATCGACTAGGAAGTTTAAAGAATCGAACCATAACGTGCAATTTAGATCTCACAATTTGTAATCTCTATTACAAATTCTATATGCACGGTTCACATTCTTTTGGACTTTATCTCACAGACAAATATATCAAATAAAAGACATCTGGATAGATAAAGAAACCATTTTATTTGATTTGTATTCATAGAATGTATATAGCATTCAATCCAATTGGATCTAGGGCATACACTAACAATCTCCCACTTGCACTAGAGCCATTCACCCATGTATTTAATACCGAGTGACTTAACATGATTATCATGCTTTTGCTGCGGCAGCTTTAGTGAGCGGATCAGCTACATTATCCTTAGTGGGGACTCGTTCTATTTTTACATCATTTCTACCAATAATCTCTCTAATTACATGGTATCTCCTGAGTACATGTTTGGATCTCTGATGAGACCTTGGCTCCTTAGCTTGCGCAATAGCTCCATTGTTGTCACAATACAAGGTGTAATGGATCAGCAATGCTTGGAACCACACCAAGTTCAGTGATGAACTTTTTGATCCAAACTACTTCTTTGGCTACATCTGATGCTGTGATGTACTCGGCTTCGGTCGTAGAGTCGGCAGTCGTCTCCTGCTTGGAACTTTTCTAGCTGACTGCACCGCCATTGAGTGTAAAGACATAGCCTGATTGAGATTTATAATCATCTTTATCAGACTGAAAACTAAAATCCGTATAACCCTGAACTATGAGTTCGGGTCCTCCATAAACCAAGAACATATCCTTAGTCCTTCGTAAGTACTTAAGGATATTCTTGACGGCCATCCAATGTTTCTCACCAGGGTTTGCCTGGTATCTACTAGTGATACTCAATGCATAAGAAACATCAGGTCTCGTACATAGCATCGCATACATGATGGATCCGATTGCTGAGGCATATGGAATCCTATTCATGTGCTCTCTCTCCATTTGGGTCTTAGGACTCATGTCCTTGGAGAGATGTATCCCATGCGATACCGGCAGGAATCCCTTCTTGGATTCCTCCATGCTAAACCGTTTTAGCACTTTATCTATGTACGTTGATTGGGACAATCCAAGCAACCTCCTAAATCTATCTCTATAGATCTTAATACCCAGTATGTAGGCTGCTTCTCCCAAATCTTTCATGAGAACTTGCTGGACAACCATTCCTTCACTTCTTGCAGCAAGGATACATTATTTCCTATCAATAATATGTCATCTACATATAATATCAGGAAAATAATAACACTCCCACTAACCTTCTTGTACACACATGGATCATCCTCATTTTTGATAAAATCAAACTTTTTGATTGTTTCATCAAAACGATGTTCCAACTTCTAGAGGCTTGCTTAAGTCCATAAATGGACCTTTGCAGCTTGCATACCTTTTGAGAATCAATGGACTCAAAACCCTCAGGTTGTGTCATATACACATCCTCCACTAAATCACCATTTAGGAAGGCGGTCTTGACATCCATTTGCCATATCTCATAATCGTAATAGGCTGCAATCGCAAGCAAAATCCTTATGGACTTAAGCATGCTACAGGAGAAAAGGTTTCATCAAAGTCAACACCTTGCCTTTGCTTGTAACCTTTTGCAACTAGCCTCGCCTTATAGGTAATCACATTACCATCCATGTCTGTCTTCTTCTTGAAGACCCATTTGCACCCAATGGGTTTTATCCCTTAGGTGGATCAACCAAAGTCCATACTTGGTTGTCGTACATGGAGTCCATTTCAGACTTCATGGCTTCAAGCCATCTCTTGGAGTCAATGTCACAAATTGCTTCCTCGTAGTTAGTAGGCTCATCATCTTCTATAAGAAATTCATATCTCTTAGGAATATGATGTTTTACTAGACCTACGTAGCTGATGTGTACTTGGAGCTACCTGTTGCTCCATCATTTCTGATAGAGGCTCACGTAAATGTTGCTGAATGTGAGTTGAGTCTCCTGCTCAACTCCCACTGCATTTGACATTTGCTCCATGTCATCTAATCGGTCTGTGTCAATTTGTGGTTCTTGAGTTTCACTAATCTCAATATTTCTTTCACTGCCATTTCTTAGAAAAATCTCATTCTCTAGGAATATGGCATGCCTTGAGACAAAAACCTTTTGCTCGAGTGGGTGGTAGTAGTATCCTTTTGTTTCTTTAGGATATCCCACAAAATTACACTTGTCGGATCTAGCTCCCAGCTTGTTCGACTCATTACGCTTTACATAAGCGTAGCAACCCCAAATCCTTAGATGACTAAGGGTTGGTTTCTTTCACACCATATCTCATAGGGAGTGGACTGACCGACTTAGACGGAACTCGGTTTAGAGTGTATTCGGCTGTGTGTAGGCATAACCCCAAAACATTTTTCGAAGATTTGCAAGGCTCATCATTGATCGCACCATATCTAATAATATGTGATTTCTCCTTTCTGATACACCATTATGCTGTGGCGTACCAGGAGGAGTCCACTGAGAGAGAATCCCATTCTCCTTCAAATATTCTAAGAACTCATGGCTTAAGTATTCCCCACCTCGATCTGATCGAAGTATCTTAATACTTTTGCCACTTTATTTTTCTACCTCGGATCTGAATTCTTTGAACTTTTCAAAGGCTTCAGATTTGTGCTTCATCAGATATACATAACCATACTGCTATGGTCATCTATAAATGTGATGAAGTAAGAAAAACCTCCTATTGCTGAATATTGATAGGACCACATACATCCGAATGTACTAGTCCTAAACATTCAGTTGCTCGCTCACCCTTTTAGTAAAGGATGACTTAGTCATTTTGCCACGTAAGCATGACTCACATTCCTCAAACGATTCCCAATCGAATGAGCCCAAGTAGCCATCCTTATGTAACTTGGTTAAATGTGTTTCATTTACATGGCCTAAACGACAGTGCCATAGGAATGAGTTCTTAGAATTATTTGATTTTAATTTCTTAGTTTCTACATTGAGAATAGGGCATTGTAAATTCAAAACATAAATCCCATTGAACATTTCAGCAGAACCAAAGAACATTTTATTTTTAAAAATTAAAATTTCTTTATTTTCAATTTCAAATGTATATCCATCATTTACAAAACATGAAACAAAATAATTCTTTGTTATGTTTGGAACATAGTAACAATTATTAAGCTCCATTACAAGCCAGTGGGCAAAGACAAAGAACAAGATCCTATAGCTAAAGCAGCAACCTTTGCTCCATTTTCCATGCGCAGGATCACTTCATCTTTTTTCAGCTTTCTACTGCTTCTTATCATCTACATATTAATACAAATATGAGATCCACACCGGTATCCAATACCCAAGTGGAATAAGAAGTAACAGAAGAAAACATCTCAATCATAAATATACCTGATGTAGAAGCATCTGTATGTTTCTTTTCTTTTAGGCTAGCCAGATAAGCCTTGCAGTTTCGCTTCCAGTGCCCTTCCTTGCCATAGAAGTGACACTTCCCCTTGGCTACTTTATTTTTCTTATGCCCTTATTTGGTTTAGTCGCCTTGGCCTTTTGGACCTTATTCTTCTTTGGCCGCTTCTTACGAGCGCCAGAGACTCCACGACCATAACCTGCCCCTTTTCTTTCTTAATGTTGGGCTTGGCATTCGTCAGCATATTCGCGAGCTCAGGTAGAGATGTCTCTAGCTTGTTCATGTTGAAATTAAGAACAAACTGCGAATAGCTGGGAGGTAATGACTGTAGAACCAAGTCAATACTTAGTTCATGATCCATCACAAAACCAATCATGCCAACTTCTCAATCAGATTGATCATTTTTAGTACGTGGGCACCCACTGATGAATCCTCAGTCATTTTGCATTGAAACAGGTCTTTAGAAGTTTGAAACTCTCATATCGAGACTGTGCACCAAACAACTCTTGCAAGTGCATCAAAATCTTCTGAGCATTCATATGCTCATGCTGTTTCTGAAAATCAGGTGACATCGAGGCCAACATCAAACATGTGGCCATGTCTTCAGCATCTTTATACCAGTTGTATGCCACATGAACCTTAGTCGGAGCATCCGCTGGTGGGACCTCCGGTGCAATCTCATCTAGGACAAAAATAATTTTTTCATATCGAAGAACGATCCTTACATTCCTTAGTCAATCAAGGAAGTTGAGTCCAGTTAATTTATTGGATTCTAAAATATTCATAAGGTTGATGTTTACACTCATGGTTTCTCTGATAACCTACATAAATTAGAATGAGTCAATTACTATGAATACTAATCACCAACTTATTATGATAATTCTAGATTTTTAATTAAGTTAGCCCTCTCTATTAATCTTGAGAAATTAGCATTCAATTTCTTAGTGGGCTAGGATCCTCATTTGAATTACCTTGACCTTGGCTTTGGCACAATAAATCTCGGTAAGCCAAATTTGGTAGATTATTATCAATCACATCTAATGTGACTCCTAGATTATTTAGGGGACATTGCCTTATCAATTACATCCATATGTGATCACCCTAAAGTTTGCCTCTAGATTAGACTGACCCTGACTTTGGCCAATTATGCCAGCTAATCTAGTTAAGTCAACCCATTGTTTCACAATCAACTCCTCATAAGTACACTCGACCTCGGCTTTGGCATGACAAATCTCATGACCTAATGATTTTGTATCATGTGAACAATGGAAGGCTTATGACTTAATATTTATGGAGGGATTTAGCGCATATAGGTCCCATCTACATCTACAATATTTGTACTATACTAGGTTACATATCCTATATATAGATTTTAGATTAATCTCAATTAACCTTAATTTCATAAGATCCAATCTTATGATTGGGACTCCTAATCAAATTAGGATCCTGATCACTATCTAATTTTGGAACCCTAATTATGTGACCAAATCAATTGCTACCATCCTGATTAACCTTAATTGATTTAATCAATTAAGAGCTTTCCTTAACAATGGCCATATCAGTTGATCAATGGGTCCTATTTAGCATACCCTTCGATCCCATTGAATGGGTTTTCTTAGGCAGCGAAAAGAGCAATTAAAAACCATGATCAAACCTTTCTAGACACCAATGTAGTTAAGCCTAATTGATTAGATCAATTATGGGATCATAGGATCAAACAATGACATGGTTAAGTCTAAGTTTCCTAAATCTTTATCATATATTACATTTTATGATAACTATAGATAGTGATCTAGCTAGGGTATTATGATAAGAATTATTAATTCAAATTTTAAATTTTTTATCATTTAATTACATGTTATGACATGTTGGTTTCACATCCCATGTAAATCCTAATGTCTCTAACAAACCCTAATCATATTCTTGTCATGATAAGATTTTAGATTCAAAATATAAAATTTTAAATTCCATATGATTGCATTTAATCACAATATTATCTTGATCCAAATATCCAAACTAAGTTTTCAATGTTCATTATCATAAGAATATCAGATCTTAATCATATCAATGATCATGTTAAAATTAAATCCTAAACATGATTTTTAGGATTTTAGCATATAGTATCTATCATGCATAAATAATAATTACTATTTTAACATGACACATATATGATTAAATCTAAATTAATTATTATTTATTATCATATAATAAATCTTTATCTCTGATACATATATCAAAGTACTCTATTTTAACATGATAATGAACATGCATAAATCTAAATAATATTGTTTATCATCAAATAATAAATTTATTATATTTTAGATTTATTATCAATATATGAAAACTCTTCATGATTTTAAGCATAATAAAAACTCATTATGAATCATATTGACTCAAGTATCCTATCAGATTAATGAATCTGTAGCCTAAGGTGGCTCTGATACCACTGATGGGAATTCTATATTCTATATATGAATCAAATTCATGAAATATACAAGAAGATATAATATAAAATTTTCAGATGCCCAGGATCCTTAGGAACAGATTCATTAAATCTTAAATAAAATATAATTATTCATACATGAGTCCTTTATCGATGTAGAAAAGGATGAAGCCGATGAATCCTCTGCCACTAGCCATCCATGTGTCCGACCTCTAACGGTGATCCACGCGGGGAAGAGTGGATGAAGACCTTCAAGGTATGAAGATGATACTTCGGGAGAGAGGGGTGCCTTCAAGGTATGAAGATGATACTTCAGGAGAGAGGGGTGCTAGCGCCTCTTGAATCCCCTTATAGAAATAAAGAAGATATCTCTGAAGATCTAAAAAATCTAATCTTTTTTCTCTTGAATCCCCTTATAGAAATATAGAAGATATCTATGAAGATCTAAAAGATCTAATCTTTTTCTTCTCATGCTCTTTCTTCCTAGCAGGAAGGAACCATATTTATAGGGTAAGAATGAAACGTTCCAAGGGAGAAGAAGTTTCATGATAACGTTAATCCAAAGAAATAGAAGAAACTCCCATTCTCATGGTAACGTTAATCCAAGTGTCAAAATCTCAGCCTTTGAAATTAGGAGTTGGTTATCTCATAACTACATGCCCCAATTTGTACGTGGTTCATCATTGAACCGTAGAGATTCATTATGCTTCATCCCATGGGTATGATTCCATCTTCACATGGCTGAGATTGGCCATCCATACCCGAATAATCAGAGCCATCCATCGCATGGATCAAGTCATATTTGGGTATCAAATTATTTGTTCATCATATACACAAATAATTTTTTCTTAACATTCCTTCTACTATAATGGATCATATCCATTATTATTTTATCTTCTTTAAATTGGGTCTCACCCAATTATTTAATTGATCATCTTATTTGAATTAAATCTAATTTAATTCTCATTTTAATTCATCCAAAATTTTTCTTAATGCATGTGACCCATTAGGCCCTTTAACATGTTGGCAATAATCATGTCCTAATCATAGACCCTAGGAATGATTACACAACTCTTTGTCCAAGTCAACAACATGATTATAGATCATGAGAGGCCTCTAGCAAAGCATCATGGCCACCCAACTGCTAAAGGTTTTGTTGACGTGACCATCAACAATGCCTATCCATGAACGGTTATCGTATGATCAAATCCTTTCGTCACATATCCCAGATCAATCAGTGGTATAGAATGTGTCAACCCTGTAATTGATCTTTGTTTACTTGATCTCAGGAAAAATTGACTCATATGAATTAGAACTTCGAAACATTTCGAATTCTAACTCAACCTTGCAAGGATTTAACAATCAATTTAATACATCAAGTGGCCGTGGGATATAACCCTTTCTATCAAGGGAGACAAATCCTGTCTTGATCAAACACCATCTTTACGTGCTTCATGTCATACCCAATCGATACTATATTTGTCATCCGTGGCTAGAGTAACGTTTGGATGTCGTCAAAGTATGACATTCCACACATGAGATGCAATGAAGATCTAAAGTCAAAGGATCACTCACACCATCGTCATTAGAGATCAACCATCGACACTATATAGAATATCCATATGGAATCTCTGTACGGGTCATCCAATGCATCATTACAATAACGAGCATCCACACACCTATCCAAGTATCTTCATACTTCAGCTTGTGAAATCAGCTGCTCACCCCAAGGGTGAGGATATGCAATGTGTGCCAGTCTCACGGTGTTCGATGGTGTGCAGTCCCATCTACATATCGACTAGGAAAGTTTAAAGAATTGAACCTTAACGTGCAATTTGGATCTCACAATTTGTAATCTTTATTACAAATTCCATATGCACGGTTCACATTCTTTTGGACTTTATCTCACAGACAAATATATCAAATAAAAGACATCTGGATAGATAAAGAAACCATTTTATTTGATTTGTATTCATATAATGTATATAGCATTCAATCCAATTGGATCTAGGGCATACACTAACAATTATTACATCCTAAATTCACTCTTGGATTTGGGTAGGTTTAACTGTAAGGATGAGCCATAAGATAACTTTATGTTTGGACCGACAATAACAACTAAGAGAAATTTTTAAATAAGTATTATGAAATTAAAAATTAATCAAAAAGTTTGTGCAATAATAATTATGAATTTTGCTATGCAAATAGATCATCATGGCACATTGATTCAGAAGTATTCACTACTACAAAAAGTTAAATAGATTACGGTAGGTTTTAGAAAAAAAGACTACGTTTTTTTTTATAAAAAATGTAGTCTAATATTTTAGACTACATTTTTATAATTTTTTAAAAATTAAAAGACTACATCTTTATTAAAAACATAGTCTTATATTATGTGATAATATAAAAAGACTACGTTTTAAATAAGATGTAGTCTTATATTATCTGATAATATAAAAGACTACATTTTTAATTAAAACGTAGTCTTATATTATCTGATAATATATCAAGAAAGACTACATTTTTAATTAAGACATAATCTTATATTATCTGATAATATAAAAAGACTACATTTTTAATTAAGACGTAGTCCAATATAAAACAAAAAATTTAACTTTTTTCCTTCTCCTAATTCGTTTCCCCTCTTTTCCTAAATAAAATCCTCGATACCCAAAGTCATTCTTTTTTTTTTTATCTTCCATTCGTAGTTTTGTTCTGAATTAGGGTTTCATTTGCGGAGACTCCACTGGCCACCATGCAGGATTAAGGTTGAGGAGACTCCACCACCACTAGGATTTCATTTATACAGACTCTACCATCACGGGGGATTAGGGTTTTGTTTGCTGTCTCTTCACTAAGCTTATTCAACTTGCAGGTAATAATCTTCCACTTTTCTTTTTAATCTAAAGGTCGGCTGATTCAACATAGGAGACGGCCATTGGATGGCCCTCTCGTCTTCCGTTTGGCTCAGGCCCGATGGCATGCCTGCCGGCTCGCCGAGCCCGGGCCATGGGCGGCAGTTTCCATCGGCATCTGTGTGGCATCCGATGGGGTTCGACCATCCATGCCACTGCTTAGGAAAAATGGGAGTTACGGGAGCTGAATCGGCTCCTACATTTGGCTCAGGCCCGGCGGCGTGCCCACCAGCTCATCGGGCCCAGGCCATGGGCGACAACCCCCACCGACATCCGTGCAGCATTCGGTGGGGTTCGACCGACCGTGCCATCGCTCAGTGATAATATGTTACGGGATTTGAACCAACTTCCATTTTTGACTTGGGCTCGACGGCATGCCCGCCGGCTTGCCGGTCCCGGGTCATGGGCAGCAACCCCCATCGGCGTCCTTGCAGCATTCGATGGGGTTCGGCCAGTCAAAGGAGGCCAGCCGTGTCGCCGCTCAGGGAGGAGCGGAAGAAGAAGAAGAAGAAGAGATTGGGAAAGAAAGAAAGAAAAAAGGAAGGGGTGCCGCCACCGATCAGCACTAGACCAGTCATCGACAGCCAGCCAGGTAGACCCGAGAGAGGTGGTGGCGGCCCTTGGCCGCCGGCACCTTCTCCTGGTTCGGCTGAACCGGGGGCTGAAATAGGGGAGGCTAGAAGAAATATTAGGGCTGGGCCTGGGTTCGATCCGGCCCATTAACCCCTTTAAAAAAAAAAAAAAGGATTTTTGCTTTTTGAAGGCTTAATTGAAAAGTTTATAAAGTAGAGAGGTGCTAGTTATATTCTTCCTTCTACCTCTACCATGCTCCACCTTGCTCTTATATACCTTTTTATTGATTTACTGTTGTTCTTTCACCTCTTATAATTTCAATCACCACTATTAGTTACATTATCTGTGAAGAAAGTAGGTCTCAGATCTGAACCTAATAAAAAGACCAATTCTTTAATGAGGCTCTGTAAATATTCTTTTGCTTGGCAGTGGGGAAGGAAGGTGGCTTGTTACTATTAATCCACAGAAACTAGTTCTAAAATAGTACAATAATAGAATAGTGAGTTGTTATTTCTAGATCATCAAAGAAGCCCCACAAAACCTGTGTTTTAAATTTATATTGATAAAGTTCTTTTTTTTATAAATAAGGTGATTGTTGATTTTTTAAATAAATAAAGACCGAAGAGAGTTTATACATTTTTGAACATAATATCTTTTCCATTTTAAATAAATAAGGATGGAGGGGAGGGTCCATTGGATCCTAGCTGGTGGCTGGGAGTTTTTCTCTCCGACCACCAGGGATCTCTTCCCCTTCTTCCCCGACCATCGGTGGCCAGGATGGCTTTCCCCTGTACCCTATCTCGGATCCGTCCGCATGACACAAGCCGTTCTCATGGCCTGGGGTCACCAGACCTATTCTGGCAACCGGCATTGGTCCCGCTAGTAGCCAAAGATTGTCCGGCTTCTTCCCCGGTCGCTGGAGGGCTGGCGAAGCCCCTGCTTCCACCACACGCACGGCAGACGCAGGGTCTCTGTCACCGTTCTCCGGCGGCCGACGAGGCCTTGCCCACTGCTGGAGTCTGGTATTCGGAGGCCGCTAGCCTCTTCTCCGGCCATTGGAGGGCCGGGGATGCCTTATTCACCGCCACAAGGGGCGACGGCTATCCATTTGTTCGAGGGACGCAGCTCCGACGATCGGCAGCTTCGATGACTGGAGCTCCCCCCGGAGCTCCATCCTGGCTGCTATGGGGTCGAGACGGCAGCATGGAGAAGTTCCGTGAGTTTATGGGTGGCACCAACCGTAAATTCATGGAATTCTAGAGGCTTTTCTGTTTGCTTTGTGTTACGGATGGCATCACTCGTAAATTCATCGAACTTTCAAGGGCATTGTGGTCATTTCATAATTCAAATAAAGTCAAAAAAATTAGTGGATAAATGTTATGATGGCGTGTCAAGACACGTCATGCGGGCCCGGACATGTGGCCCTCTGTGTGTCTACCACGTGTGGATGACATGGTGGCTATGTGGCAGTCCATGTGTCTAGCCATGTGTCGGTTTCAGCTATCATCAGCTGCCTGCATGGCATTTTTTGATTTTTTGGATTTTAAAAATTATAAAAAAAATCAAAAAAATCAAGAAAATTTGTAAAAAATTACAAAAAAATCCAAAAAATTTAGAAAAAAGTCCAAAAAATTTAGAAAAAATTATAATTTTTTTTTAAAAAAGCTATGATACCAATTGTCGGAGCCATAAACAGGGATATATCTTATTTCGGTAGCAGTGGAAGTAGCGGATCATGGCTACCAGAGTCCCAAGTGCGTCCAAACCTCTAAGCCTCGATGCCGGCGAAGGAAGAGGGAAAGAGAAGCTTGTCTTCATAAACCCTTGCGTATGTCACACAGAAGTCACATTAGATCTTCTCTTATAGATTGGATAGATAGGGATCCGTTAGAAGGATATGAAGAGTCATTGGAATCTGAAGAGTCCCATCGCATGGGACTCTTGGGATTCTATGTGGGTGCTGATTTGGCACCCAGGCCAACAACGGCTATCTATAGGAATTTGATAGCATTTTGCTTGTAGAGGATGGACACTCATACACCATAAGTCTATCCATAAGTCTATCCATACTGATGGATAGACTTATCATTGCCATACTGACCTAACAGTGGGGACCTATCATTGAATTTCTAGCCAATACCATAAGTCTATCCACATAAACTCAAGGCCATTAGCTTTTGATGTGAGACCAATGAGTGCAGACAATTATACTGAAGAAGGCTCAGAGAATTTGAGAATCATCTTTGTTGTTGGACTTCGAAGATATCTAAAGCTCCTCTCACCCCTAATAATATTTGAGGTTAGATTCTCCGGTTCCAACTCCATCTCAAATATATGGCAAATATCCCAGCAGTGTCACTGGGCTTAGGCTCAAAAGCCATGCCCATGATAGGCATGGGCACCGCAGTTTACCCCTTCGCCCCATCTGATGCCATGAGATCGGCCATGTTGCGGGCGATCGAGCTCGGTTACCGACACTTTGACACTGCCGCTCTCTACCAATCTGAGCAGCCTCTAGGTGAGGCAATAGCCAAGGCCATTGACTCTGGGCTGATCAAATCCCGGGACGAGCTCTTCATCACATCTAAGTTATGGTGCAGTGATGCTCATCATGACCGTGTCCTACCTGCACTGCAAAAAACTCTTCAGTAATGCCATGTTGACGTCAAAACCACGTCTTTATTTCTGCGTCCTTACTACTTTGTTGCGAGTATTTATGCTTTTCTTGTCATAAATATCTACTCAACCCTTCCTTGAAGCTTTCTCAACAGAAGTCGTTCTCTGATCGTCTCAGGAACCTTCAATTGGAGTACCTCGATCTCTATCTCATACATTTTCCCGTAAGCACAAAGCCGAGAAGGTACGAGCTGCTTTTTCCAAAGGAGGAGCTTTTGCCATTTGACATGAAGTCAGTGTGGGAGGCCATGGAGGAGTGTCAGAAGCTCGGGCTAACGAAGTGCATTGGTGTCAGTAATTTCTCTTGCAAGAAGCTGGAAACATTGCTCGCCACTGCAACAATCCCTCCTGCTGTTAATCAGGTGTGCATGCTGGCGTTTGCTTAGTATTTGGATCTAAACTCAGCATCGATTGGACTTTGACCGTGGCAATCAACTTTTTTTTTTCTTTTTTTTTTTTTTTTTTGGGTAAGGTCGAAGTGAATCCTTGTTGGCAGCAAAAGAAGTTGAGGGAGTTTTGTGTTGCCAAGGGAATTCAAATTTGTGCATACTCGCCTTTAGGAGCAAGAGGGACTCCATGGGGCCAAAACTGGGTAATGGAATGTGATGTTCTGAAAGAGATAGCTGCGGCCAAGGGAAAGTCTCTGGCTCAGGTAACGCAAGCTTGATCCTTTGCTTAATTAGCTTGGTAAATTTTTAGCAGTTAAACTAATTGGAAAATTAGTTGAACAATTTCTTTGAAAGTTAATTTAAAATGTTCCTCTCAGGAAGTTCAAGAATTCTATAGGAGTTGTAGAATCCAGTCATCACATCTCATGCAAAAAAGAGTGACATCTATTGCCATCTTTAATTATAGGTCTGCCTGAGGTGGGTGTATGAGCAAGGTGACTGCGTGTTGGCGAAGAGTTTTGATGAGAAGAGGATGAAAGAGAACCTAGATATACTGGATTGGGAGTTGAATGAAGTAGAGAGGCACAGAATTAGCCAAATTCCACAGCAAAAAGGATATCCAGGCCTGCAGTTCGTATCAATTGATGGACCATATAAATCTCTTGCAGACCTCTGGGATGGTGAGATTTAATGGGTGAGAAACTGCAACTTGCTTGCTTAATTACTTGTTCTGTTTAATTATCAGTCCACCTTTTAGAAAGAAACTAAAATAAATGTTCAAATTTCAACAAAATATTTTCACTTGGTGTAAAAGTGTGAAGTTCCTCGATTTAACCCACTCAATGTTTCAGTTCAACAAATTTGGAAAAATATGGATTGAGAATTTTTGTATGACTGTGGTTACAGTAGAGGGCTTGGGCTGTGAGACCCGTTCCGTTTTGACCAGTCAACCTCTGATCTAAAACCTCCTCCATCCATTAACAAGTGATAAAGGCTAAACCGTGAAGGAATAATCAAAACGAGAGAAAGGTGAGAACGTAGCTAGGGAAGAAAGCACAAGGGCCGGTTCTGTAACCGATCTAAGGTGGTATCGCTGTGTTATTTAAACTTTTCTTAATCTTCTTAGATAGAGATAGATTTAGGAGATAGATTTAGGACTAAATAGATTTGGTTTTATCAAGAAGAACACGGATAGAACTGTGAGCCAGTTCATCAATATTTTCCTCTTCTCCAGCAATAATTTGGATTGATAAGTAATCTTTCTCATAATTAAAATATTTTTTTAAAAATAATATTAATTATTATTATTAAATTTTCAGAAAATATGGTTATCATAATTAATTTTGTAAAAAAAATTAGTTGTTGCATCATATTACATGTCAAAATAGTATATTTGAATATTATCATTTTTTTCTTTTTTTTTGCAAACTTTCTGAATTTCATTATGCTTAGTATTTATTAATTTATAAATCTAGTTATTTGTGATATGTGATAGAATTTTATAATATGGCATGCTTAAAAAAATCATTTTTGTGATTTCAATAAAATTTAGATTTTTGTAATATGAAGTGATAGTTTAATAGCTCTAAAATTCTCAGCATTTATTATTATAAAAAATTGGATCAAGTAATAAGTGACTTATTTTGTATTACATGTTAAGTTTGATTTTTAATGAAAATTATTTAGTTCAGTTATTATTTATTTTTAAATCTAACGGCATAAATTTATTGAACATGAAATTATTATATGCGAACTTACATAAGCTAGTAAGCTCTTGTTGTATGAAAAATAAAGATATGTATATGTATGTTAAAAGCACTTTGTTAGACTACTTCTTATGTGTTATATCCAATCTATCATGATTTATACGAAGGCTTGTGACATCAAAACCCTTAAGGAAAGTATGTAGCTCATGCTTGTGATCCATGCTGTAGGGGTTACATGACTTTTTTTTTTCTTTTTTACATGTGGTTTTTATTTCATGGCAAATCATATGTAGCCGTAGGTTATTTGATTGGAGAGTGTTATCATAGGTTTTTGAAATATAAAAGTAGGTTTTATTTATTTATCTATAACAAGCCTTAGATATAATTGAATTTATTAATTATGATTTATATTTATTTATGCTTGTAGTATCATTTTCTTACTTGATCCATTGATTATGAAAATGATTTATTTCCTCAACCTTGCTCATAAAAGTTTTTTTTTTTTTTTTTTGTCAGAGACCATAACTTACGCAGGAACTGAATAGAAGCTATCAAGAACCAGTAGTATTATATGCAGTCATAGTTGTTTTACTTGAGTTATGAGATCATTTAGAGTCTTGAATATATGTTATGTGCTAGTGGTTGTTTTATTTAGTTTGAATTGTGTTCAAACATTGTTCAGTTTTAATTCAAATAAATAATTAATTGTTATTATTAATAATATTGAATTGAGTGCAAGTTCTAAGTTTGAACACTTCGTATATTGTGGAATTTGTTTTTATAAGTAGATGGTAAATTATACATCCTAAATTCACTCTTGGATTTGGGTAGGTTTAGCTGTAAGGATGAGCCATAAGATAACTTTATGTTTGGACCGACAATAACAACTAAGAGAAATTTTTATATAAGTATTATGAAATTAAAAATTAATCAAAAAGTTTGTGCAATAACTAATTGTGAATTTTGCTATGCAAATAGATCATCATGGCACATTGATTCAGAAGTATTCACTACTACAAAAAGTTAAATAGATTACGGTAGGTTTTAGGAAAAAGACTACATTTTTCATAAAAAATGAAGTATAATATTTTAGACTACATTTTCATAATTTTTCACAAATTAAAATACTATATATTTTATTAAAAACGTAGTCTTATATTATGTGATAATATAAAAAGACTACGTTTTTACATAAGGCGTAGTCTTATATTATCTGATAATATAAAAAGACTATGTTTTTAATTAAGACGCAGTCTTATATTATCGGATAATATAAAAGACTATATTTTTAATTAAGACAAAGTCTTATATTATCTGATAATATGTCAAAAAAAAACTACGTTTTTAATTAAGACGTAGTCTTATATTATCTGATAATATAAAAAGACTATGTTTTTAATTAAGACGTAGTTTAATATAAAACAAAAAATTTATCTGTTTTCCTTCTCCTAATTCGCTTCCCCCCTTTCCTAAACGAAACCCTCGATACCCGAAGTCAAATTTCTTTTTTTCATCTTTCATCCGCAGTTTGTTCTGAATTAGGGTTTCGTTTGCGAAGACTCCACTGGCCACCACGCGGGATTAAGGTTGAGGAGACTCCACCACCACCAGGGTTTTGTTTATACAAACTCTACCATCACGGGGGATTAGGGTTTTGTTTGTTGTCTCTTCACTAAGCTGATTCAACTTGTAGGTAATAATCTTTCACTTTTTTTTAATCTAAAGGCCAGCTGATTCAATGTAGGAGAGGGCCGTTGGATAGCCCTCTCATCTTCTGTTTGGCTCGGGCCTGGCGGCATGCCTGCTGGCTCGCCGGGCCCGGGCCATGGGTGGCAGCTCCCATCGGTATCCGTGTAGCGTCTGATGGGGTTCGGCCAATCGAAGGAGGCCGACCGTGCTGCCGCTTAGGGATAATATGTTATGGGAGTTGAATCGGCTCCCATTTTTGGCTTAAGCCCGGCAGCGTGCTCGCCGGCTTGCCGGTCCCGGGCCATGGGCGGTAACCCTCACCGGCATCCTTGTGGCATTCGGTGGGGTTCGACCGATCGGAGGAGGCCAGCCATATCGCAGCTCAGGGAGGAGGAGCGGAAGAAGAAGAAGAAGAAGATGATGAAGAAGAAGAGGTTGGGAAAGAAAGAAAAAAAAGAAAGGGGTGCTGCCACCGGCTGGCACTAGGCTGGTCATTGACGGCCGGCCAGGCAAACCTGGGAGAGGTGGTGGTAGCCCTTGGCCGTCGGCACCTTCCCCTAGTTCGAGTGAACCTAGGGCTGAAATATGGGAGGCTAGGAGGAATATTGGGGCTGGGCCTGGGCTCGATCCGACCCATTCACCTCTTTTTTTTTTTTTTTTTTTTTTGAAAATAAGTGGTTTTGCTTTCTGAAGGCTTAATTGAAAAGTTTATAAAGTAGAGAGGTGCTAGTCATATTCTTCCTTCTACCTCTACCATGCTCCACCCACTCTTATATGCCTTTTATTTATTTACTATTGTTCTTCACCTCTTATAATTCCAATCACCACTGTTAGTTACATCATCTATGAAGAAAGTAGATCTCAGATCTGAACCTAATAAAAAGGCCAATCCTTTAATGAGGCTCTGTAAATATTCTTTTGCTTGGCAGTAGGAAAGGAAGGTGGCTTGTTACTGTTAATCCATAGAAACTAGTTCTAAAATAGTACAATAATAGAATAGCGAGTTGTTATTTCTAGATCATCAAAGAAGCCCCACAAACCTATGTTTTAAATTTATATTGATAAAGCTCTTTTTTTTTTAAAAAAAAGGTGATTGTTGATTTTTTTAAATAAAAAAAGACTGAAGAGAGTTTATATGTTTTTGAACATAATATCTTTTTCATTTTAGAAACATAGATGGTGGATTCATAAGGCATGGAAAGTAAGTTCAAAGAGATTGATAACAAAGCAAAGGAAGCTAAACCACTGTAAGTTATTATTTATCTTTTTAATTTACTTGTCATCTTTCAAATTTTTTTACTTCTATGTGGTTTGATAAATTTAATTAGTTTGTTAGATAAAATTAATTATATTTGTTGATTTAATTAACTATTTACTAGTATTTTTAAAATTTAAACAGACTAGATAAGTCAAGGTACTCTACTGATAGACATACAAAAAGATACGAGGATGGTGTCGAAGTTTTTTTGAATCATGTTAAAAGAAATTTAGGTGACCCTAGTTTCATACAATGTCCATGCATAAAATATGGGAATATGAAAGTTTATGATATCACAGTGGTTAAAGATCATCTTTTTTGCAATGTTATCGACTCAAGTTATGACGTATGGATACGACATGGCAAAAACATATGTAATGTTGAGGAAGATAAGTGTATCTTATATATTCTATGTTTTTGTAGAAAGCTTATAATGTGCCAGTTGAAGGAAAGAAACATATTTTGTCATCTGCTTGTACAAAATAAAGGCAATTTAAGTTCAACTTGAGGACAAAATTCTTGAATCAATTGGAAGATAGGCGACCCTTATTTGACAACCCTCCTAAGAACTACCCATTCATAAAAAAAGATGCTTGTAATGCCTTTGTTAGCGGGTATAGTTCTCTAAAATTTCAGGAATGGAGTAGGTTGCAAAATGAAAGAGCAAAAAGCAATGAGTATCGACATCATTCATCTAGGCATGGATTTGTTAATGTGGAAGAAAGATAGTAAGTGTTGAATATTTAGTTCTACATTATTAAGTAATTATTAGCTAATTTTTTATTACTATATTCATTGTCTAATAATTATAGAAAAAAGAGATGGGCATAGATGAAGACATTGGACGAAGTGTTGTATGGAAAGCTATTTATTCAAAAGGTGATGGTTCTGATAGTAAAGTCATCCAAGAAGTCATACAAAAGATTGTAAGTAAATTGTTATTGTTTATTTAATAGCTAATTATAATTTCTTTTATAACTTCCTAATGTATGGTTCGTTTACATTTCAGGATGAATATACAATGAAGGTGAAAGATGGACCAATATAAGAATCGAGATAAAAAGACATACTAGGAATGACATTGGGACATTATGAACATGGTTATCCCTAAAACCTATTTCAATCTTTCGAAAAGAACAAAAATAAGCAAACTCTTACAACATTTATTAGAAGAACAAAAAATACTAAACCAACAACAAAGAGAAGATCAGAGGAAAGAAATTCATTACTTGATCAGCTGCGTCAACTTCACGAAGAAAATACAAAGTTGAGAGAAATTTCAAAAATTACTACAAGTGCTCAATATGTTTCAGACAAAGGTAGCTGCTGCTCAGTTAAAAAACTGTATCCAAATAAAACTGTTGCTGATTCTGATACACAAATTGATGAAAGTATTGAATTTGTTGCTATTGGACAAAGAAACATGCAAAGGTATGTTAATATTTACTTATATTTATAGCATTTTATTTAAATTTATAGTACTTATATTTTCTAATGTTATTGCTTTGAAAAGAAAATCATGCAAATTGGCAGTAGGATCTATTAATAATATAATTGGATATGGTACAGTGATTAAGATTGTAGCACCAAACTTTGTTGTATATGGAGTTCCTTTGGGTATTCATAATTATCGTGTATCTATTGATGTTTGTTTTGATAATGATGTTCTCCTTCTAATAACAATTGGTGATGATCCTATGAAAGTTAAAGATTTTGTTGGTTCTCATGTTGCATGGTCTCGATCATTAGTTATTGATGATCAAGTCAAGGTATCTGAAACTTTTTAACTTATCTATGAATTTATGATTAATTTATATTAATAACTATTTGTTATGTAACATATGTGAATTGAATTTTATTATTATGAACAGGCTAATATTGTCCCGCAAAAGTTATAGATAGAAAACAAAGAAAAGGGTCCATGGAGTTTGTCATATTTAAAGAATCACATTGCACAAAGTTTGGAAGATACAAATACAATAATTATGGTATTAGATGTTAGTGTCTTTGATCATGAACGAGTCTGCTATATTATTCGAGAAGATATCAATAACTTTTGCTCAATGAAGAAGATTACTTCTAGTTGTATTGTGCTATATATGAGGTAATAAGATATTTTTATATTTTTTATGTTTTATATGCAATTACTATATGTTACAAGTTTCAAATAAAAACTATGGGATTGAATAATTTGATTTGTATAGCTATTTGTACAACCAACTCAAGAAATCAAAACTACTCAACATGTATGGCTTCATAGACCCTGGACATATCTCTGTACACTCTGGATCGGCTGGAGCACGATCAGATTTGATTGCTAAAAGATTAGAGCATTATTATATGGATCAATTGTTTCTAACTCCTTATAACTCTGGGTAACTGGTTTTTTAATGAAAATTGATACTTTTGATATTAAGTTGTTGATTATTGTTATTATGTTTATGAAGGGATCACTGGTCCTTGGTGGTTATTGACACTCATGGGGATAGTGTATTTTTGTGATTCTATTGGACGTTCAGTGAAAAAAGAATTGAAAGGTGTTATTAATACATAAGTATTTATTTCTTTTTAATTTTATAGTAATTTTTCTGGATTATATCATGTTGGGGAAATTATTGAGAAATTATTTATCTAATTATTGATTTTGATGATTAACATGAGTATATTCCCTGTGTTTCTGATAGATTTAATAAGTATTTCAGGAATTAAGATTGGTTATTTATCCAAATGGTACTTAGAAATCAATTTTGAATTGAATTTCAATGGAATTTATTTAAGTTCAAAACTTGGAGCCGACACCTAGAACCACTCGAGCCGACTCCAGAGCATATCAGAACAGTTCAATATTTTTGGCATGGCTCAGAGTCGATACCTAGAGTTTCGGAGCCAACACCTGAAGTTTCAGAGCCGACACTCGACCTGGCGGAGCCGACTCCAACCTGAGATACAGAGAAACTATTTTCTTCTTCAGAAGCTGGAGCCAACACATGGATTTCGAGAGCCGACTCTAACCTGAGCTATAAAGACTATTTTTCGGAGCAATTTCTGAAGCTGACACATCAGAAATCGGGAGTAGACTCCAGTCTATAGGGAGTCGACACTTTGCAAAGTTGGAGCCGACTCCACATCGAATTAATTTTTGCTATTTATGGAAAGATGATCTGGAGCCGATACATGAAAAGTTTGAGCTGACTCCAACCTGTCAAGGACGATTTTAAAAGTGCTAGATCAGCTCTAACAGATATATTTTCTCACCTAACTCTCAACGGATCTATTTTCTTGCGTGGAGAATCATCCAAGGTACTTTGTAATGGCTATTTTCTCACCTAATCTTGGATTAAGACTCTATAAAAGAAGGGATTCATCCATTTGAAAAGAAGAACAAGAATAGAGAGAAAATAATGAAAAAATCGAAAGATATTTAAAGGAAAAATCTCTGAGTTCACATTCATCTTTCAAAGAGAAATTCAAGAGAAATCCTAAGCCCTAAATAAAAGTTCAAATTCAGAGGATTCTCAAAAGAGAAGAGAAGAAGAGCAAAAGCCCTATTTCCTCAAAGTTCTCTCCAACAAATTTCGGTCAAGAATCAGAGCTGAAGCTTGATTCAACCATTCAAAATAGAGGAGGAAAAGAAGAAAAGAAGAAAAGCTCAAATCCGCTTGGCTTCAATCAGGCTTTTCTTACTCTTGTTTATTTACATTGCTTATTTGCTCATTTAAGGAGCTTTACTTTGTTGTAAACATTATCTTGATTTGTTGTTTACTAATTCAATCAGGAGGATTGAATTAGTTGAGGTAGTTTACCTCGGGAACAAGCTAGTTTAGCTTGGGGTTAAGGTTTTGTACTGATTAACCTGTGAAAACCGGCTGGGTTCGTTGTGACCCCATGTAAAACAACAAGTTAGAGAGTTGTAAGCTTGTAAAACAACTCAACTGTAATAAGTGGATTATAGTGTGGACCCAAGAGTTGCTTGGGAGTGGACGTAGGTGTGGGATACACTGAACCACTATAAATATCTTGTTTTGTAGTGATTGTCTCTATCTCTCTCTCTCTCTCATTGTGTTTTACATTATTGCTTCACTTCACAAGTTCACTTAATCCTTGTGAGATAGGTTTTAAGTTTTAAGTGTTAAATTTTTAAAGAACCCAATTCACACCCCCTCTTGGGTTGCCATCTGGGCCAACAATTGGTATCAGAGCTTGTGCTCATTTCTAGTTGATCTAACGATAAAGAATTAAAGATCCAAATGGCAATACAAGCTGGATCATCTTTTGCTGAAGGTCAATTCACTAATAGGCCACCTTTGTTTAATGGCTCAAATTATTTATATTGAAAAGCAAGAATGAGGATTTTCATTCAAGCTTTAGATTATGAATTATGGAGTGTCATTACAAATGGACCTAGTACACCCATACACATTATAGATGGTTCAATAGTTCCTAAGCCCAAAAGGGATTGGAATGAGAATGATAGGAAAATGGCTCAACTCAATGCAAAAGCCTTGAATATTTTATATTGTTCTTTAGATGCTAATGAATTTAATCACATATCTACTTGTTTATCTGCCAAAGAAATTTGGGATAGATTAGAAGTTATCCATGAGGGTACTAACCAAGTAAATGAATCCAAAATTAACATTCTAGTGCACAAATATGAATTATTTAGCATGGAACAAACTGAATCAACACATGCATGTACACTAGATTCACTGATATTGTTAATGGTTTGAAAAGTCTTGGTAAGACTTATACTAATTCTGAATTGTTGCGCAAAATTCTTAGATCTCTTTTAAGATTATGGGAAGCAAAAGTAATTGCAATCCAAGAAGCCAAAGAATTAAATGTTCTACCTTTGGAGGAGCTACTTGGATCCTTGATGACCCATGAGCTGACAATGAAGCAGCATCAAGAGGAAGAAGTCAAGAAGAAAAGAACCATAGCACTTAAGGCTGCAGAAAAGGAAATAAGCAGCAGTGAGAAAGAAGAAGAAGATGATGAAACAGCTCTCCTTACAAAAAAGTTTAGAAAGTTTATGCAAGGAAGGAGACCCTTCCATAAAAGAAAATTAGGAATTAAAATGGAAGGAGAAAAAGAAAAGAAAAAGACAAAGAGAAAGAACCCTTGACATGTTATGAATGTAAAAAGCCAAGGTATTTTCGATCTGAATGTCCTCAACTAAAGAAGGGTTACAAGAAGAAGAAGAAAGCCTATGTTGCAACTTGGAGTGATAGTGAAGAGTCTTCATCCGAAGAAGAACAAAAAGAGGTTGCAAACATATGCTTCATGGCAAACGACGAAAATGAGGTAAATTCTGAAGCCCGTGATGACTTTACATTTGATGAATTGTATGATGCTTTCAATGAGTTAGTTAGTGATTTTAAGATTTTGAGAATGAAAAATAAATATTTGAAAATTGAAAACCTAAATCTTCTCAAAGAAAAAAATGAACTAATTCTTGAGGTTAAAAATCTAAAATCTAAAAATGAAAATGTTTTAAAAGAAAAGGAATCAATTTCAAACGAAAATATTAATTTAAAGAAAGAAATTGATAAACATAAGAATATTGTTGATAAATTTACATATAGCTCAGAAAAACTAAATTTGCTTTTAAGTAATCAAAGAGTTGTATTTGATAAAGCTGGTTTAGGATATAAACCACACATGAAACAAAAATATGTCAACAATTTCTTTGTAAAAAAAATGATATTTCATGTTATTATTGCAACAAAAAAGGACATAAATCTTATGAATGCAATTTTAGAAAAAACTAATAAGAATTTAAATATTAAAGGAAAGAAAATATGAGTTCCAAAAGGAACAATCTTTATTGCTACTAACCATGAAGGACCCAAGAAAGCTTGGGTACCTAAACATAAGATTTGATTATCTTGCAGGAGTGTCTTGCAGCCAAAGGATCAAAACGAAAGTGGTATCTTGATAGTGGCTGCTTAAGACACATGACGGGTGACAAGGATCAATTCATCATCCTTGAAGATAAAGAGAGGAGTTGTTACTTTTGAAGACAATGGCAAAGGCTAAATCATGGGATTTGGAAAATTCAAATAACTCCATCCACTTTTATAGAAAATGTTTTATATGTTGGTTTAAAGCATAACTTAATTAGCATTAGCCAATTGTGTGATAAAGGTTTCAAAGTTTCATTTGAAGCTTCTATTTGCATTGTTTATAATCCCATTGACAATAGCATTATATTTGTTGGAAATAGAAATGACAATGTATACTTAATTGATTTAGACAATTTGTCTACTAGTAATCATTGCTTAATTGCTGATAATGCTAAAGTAAATGAGATTGAATGGCTATGACATCGTAGATTAGGTCACAAGCACACATCTAATTTCAAAATTAATTAGAATGGATTTAGTTAAAGGACTTCCAAAGTTAGATTTTGAAAATAATAGAATTTATGATGCATGTCAATTTGAAAAACAAACTAGAAATTCTTTCAAATCTAAGAATATTGTTTCAACTACTAGGCCACTAGAGCTACTATATGGACCTTTTTGGACCTACTAGAACCACCAGTCTAGGAGGAAAGAATATGGTCTTGTGATAGTAGATGATTATTCTAGATTCACTTGGGTATTATTTTTAGCTCACAAAGATGAGACTTTCTCGATATTCTGAATTCTTCAAGAAAGTTACAAATAAGAAAAACACTACCATAGTGTCTCTTAGAAGTGATCATGGAACAGAATTTGAAAATCATATTTGAAAATTTCTGTATTGAAAATGCATTCATCATAATTTTTCTGCACCTAGAACACCACAACAAAATGGAGTTGTAGAAAGGAAAAATAGAACATTAGAAGATATGGCCCGTACCATGCTATGTGAAAGCAACTCCCAAAATACTTCTGGGCGGAAGCTATAAACACAACATGTTACATCTTAATAGAGCTTTAATTAGGCCAATTCTTAAGAAAACTCCCTATGAACTATGGCATAATAGGAAACCTAACATTAGTTATTTTCATGCATTTGGTTGTAATGTTTATTCATAACAATGGTAAGGACAATCTTGGGAAGTTTGACACCAAATCTGATGAAGGAATATTTTAGGATATTCAACATCTAGTAAAGCATATAGAGTATTTAATAAGAAAATTTAATTGTGAAGAATCAATTCATGTAGTATTTGATGAGTCTTTAGCATCAAGTTCTGAAAGATTGATGATGAGGAAGATACAATTTTGCTTGAAAGAGATATTAAAAAATTGAATATAGATGTATCTTCAGACCATGAACAAGAAGCTAAAGATGATGACTCACCTAAGAATGATGTTATTGATACTACTCATAATGATATAGATCTACCTAGAGATTGGAGATATGCTTATGGTCATCCTAAGGATTTAATCATAGGTGATCCATCTCAAGGAGTAAGAACTAGATCATCAATGAGAAATATCAATAATCATCTTGCATTTGTATCTCATATAGAACCCAAAACTATTGAAGAAGCTGAAAAATATAATAATTGGATGTTAGCTATGCAAGAGGAATTAAATCAATTTACTAGGAATAATTATGGACCCTAGTTGATAGACCTAAAATCATTCTATTATAGGATCTAAATGGGTATTTAGAAATAAATTAGATGAAAATGGCATAGTAATTAGAAATAAAGCTAGATTAGTTGCAAAAGGATATAATCAAGAAGAAGGAATTGATTTTGATGAAACTTTTGCACCTGTTGCTAGATTAGAAGCAATTAGACTATTACTTGCATTTGCATGTCATATGAACATTAATTTATTTCAAATGGATGTTAAAAGTGCATTTTTAAATGGTTTTATAAATGAGAAGTTTTTTAGAACAACCACTGGTTTTGAAGATCATGAATTTTCAAATCATGTTTTAAATTACACAAAGCACTTTATGGTTTAAAACAAGCACCTAGAGCTTGGTATGATAGATTAAGCAAATTTCTAATTGAAAATGATTTTTCTAGAGGAAATGTTGATAAAACCCTATTTTTGAAAAGAAAAGATAAAGATTTATTAGTAGTACAAATTTATGTAGATGATATTATATTCGGTGCTACTAACAATCTTTTGTGTCAAGAATTTGCTAAGTTAATGCAGGGTGAATTCGAGATGAGCATGATGGGAGAACTCAACTTCTTCCTAGGACTTCAAATCAAACAAGAAAGAGAGGAATTTTCATCAACCAAACAAAGTACACAAAGAAATTCTCAAGAAGTTTGGTATGGAACAAGTCAAACCTCTTGGAATACCAATGAGTCATTCATGCAAGTTAGATAAAGATGAAGATGGTAAGCCTGTTGATCAAAAATATTACAGAGGTATGATCGATCACTACTTTACTTAACAGCTAGTAGACCAGATATCATGTTTGCAGTATGTTTATGTGCTAGATATCAGTCTGAACCTAAAGAATCTCACTTAATTGCAGTAAAAAGAATTCTTAGATATCTAAATGGAACTAAAAATGTAGGATTATGGTATTCTAGAGACTCAACATTAAATTTGATTGCATATTCTGATTCTGATTATGCTGGATGTAAATTAGATAGAAAAAGTACAAGTGGTGTATGCCAATTTTTAGGAAGTAACTTAATCTCTTGGTTTAGCAAAAAAAATTCAGTTGCATTATCAACTGCTGAAGCTGAATATGTTGCAGCTGGAAGTTGCTGTGCTCAAATCCTTTGGATTAAGCGATAACATGAAGATTATGGTATAACACTTGATAAAACACCAATTAGATGTGATAACACTAGTGCAATCAATTTGGCTAAAAATCCAATCAACATTCAAGAACAAAATACATTGAAATTAGATATCATTTTATTAGAGAACATGTAGCTAAAATGATATTTGTCTTGATTATGTTTGTACTGATGAACAATTAGCTGACATTTTTATAAAACCCCTAAGTGAAGAAAGATTTTTTTATCTTAGAGGAGAATTAGGAGTTTGTGATCCATTGGAATGAATTTTAAATCTCCTAGGAATGATTATCTAGAAATTTTTTAAAATTTTTCTTATAATTTTAAGGATGATTAATCTAGATATTGAACCCCTTGATTCATCACTTTTCAAAGTTGATTTATCCAAAATTTATTATCAATCCGGATAAATTTCAGATTCTTTAAAAAATTTTTCTAAAACTATCGTGGAGCCAACTCCAGTTTTGTCTGAGACTTTGGAGCTAACATCTGCCTTTCCAGAGTCGACTCCACTTTAGGCACTGACTGTGTTAGCGACCTCGAGCCAACACCTCGCTTTGCGGGAGTTGACTCCAAGTGGTCCCAGGTTGATTATTTAGGGCAGAGTCGACACCTTTCATATTCTAATCAACTCCTAACCTTTTCAAACTCTTTCCAACTCTTCCCAAAACCCAAGATTTCTCAAATTAATCATTTCCTTGCATTTAATGGCACCCAAATGGAGGGGATCCTTGTTTGGTGGAGTGGTGACGACGAGAAAGAGGACCGTGAGGCGTCCGACACGGTAGCCTTCACCAAGCTCTTCATCCTCTTCGTCTGCATCCACACCAAGCACCGTTCCAAGCCCTTCTTTGCCTCCGGTAGACACCTTAGCCGGCCGTGTGATTACCATGGATAGGAAAGTTGATTTTCATTTCTTTGAGGCCAAGGGTTTTTCAATTGGGCGGCAGTTAAAGGTCTTAGGTTGGGAGAAGGTTTGCTCTCTTGACGTTCCAACTTACCCCGCCTTAGTTAAAGAGTTTTACCATAATTTGTCGAGAGAGATGGGGATCTTGTAAGTTTTGTTAGAGGAAAAAGAATACATTTGACTTCAAAGATTCTTAGAAACCTTTTAGAAATTCCTATTGTTGGACTGATAGCAAATTCCCATAGTAAGGGATCAGGAGCATTATCAAGAATGCTAGGAAGAAAGTTACATAATTTAAAGAGGTTAGGGCAAACCAGTTGCCTCTAGAGCTCAGATTATTACATAATATTTGTGGTCGGATTTTATTCCCAAAGACGACAGATTTGAGTATGTCTCGGAGAGAGACATTGTTATCATGGATAGTGTTCTAACAGATCAGCCAATAATTTAGCTGGTATGATGATATGGTATATGGCTGAGGCTGGGAGTAAGAAGTGATCTACTTTGCCTTACGACATGGTTTTGACTTTAGCATTCAGAACCAGGGTGTAGTTATTATAGACAGTGAACCTATGAAGAACTTAAGGCACACTGACTATTATAGTTTAGCTACCGTGCATCGTATGGGGTTCATGAAGGTGGATGGCAATTGGGAAAGGAAGGGACACCTAGAGGACAGGGCAGCTGATATTGGAGCTACTGCACCATCGGAGGTTGGCCCATCTATGAGGGATCCTTCAGCTGAGCCCAGTAGACCATCACCACCTCCACCTATATCTGCATCTGTTTCTACTTCTTTTTCTGATGCTCAGTTGGTACAGTTAAAAGAACTCCTTACTTGTCATAAAGAAGAAATGAAGATTGAACTGGATAGTAGACTTTTGAGCTTAAGGGAGATGTATTACTCCTTGGAAGATAAAGTAAGCAGAATTGAATCATCTTTTGGAACTTCTTCTGAGGCCTTGAAATGTGATTTAATGCAAATCTTGAGAAGATCAAGGACATTGGAGGAGATTCTGATACATATTTAAAGTGCAATGCGGAGTTACAAGAAAAATTACTGTTGCATCTGCTTTAATTGACAAAAAACTAAATGATTTATAAAGATACAAAGTGAGGGCATGGGAAAGATCTTAGAAGAGCTTAAAAGACTTCTTAGATTTTGATATTTAGTTTGCTATGATGTAATTTAATTTTATTTGCATTTTGAATGATGTAATGAAGATTAGTGAAATGAACATTTTGGTGTAATGTTTCTGTATTCAATGAATATCATACTTGAATTTTGATATTAAGTTGCTTGAATTTTAGGATAACCTTTGATTTTGATGTTTGAATTATTCAAACTCCTTTGGTTGATGTTAATTTAAGCCTTAATGCACCTTCTAAACCTTTTTGTTGATTACAAAAAAGGAGGAGAAAGGTTTGTTTACGTATATGCATTATGTGCATTTGATATTAATATGCATCAATGTTATGGGAGAAAAGATAATATATGTGTATGCATGCAAAGGGGAGAAAGGATATTAAGCTATAAGAATGGCACTTACTTGAATATACATGTTAAATGACAATTAATAACAAATAGCATTAAGATATGCATACCATTTCAATGAACTTAACACATGCACACACATAGGGGGAGCTACCTCATTGAGGGGGAGCTTAACCTTAATTTAAAATGTTTTAACAATATGCATTAATTGATTATGCATATACTCAATATTTTATCATCATCAAAAAGGGGGAGATTGTTGGGGGAAATTATTGAGAAATTATTTACCCAATTATTGATTTTGATGATTAACAAAAGCCATGAGTATATTCCCTGTGTTTCTGATAGATTTGATAAGTGTTTCAGGAATTAAGATCGGTTATTTATCTAAATGATACTTAGAAATCAGTTTTGAATTGAATTTCAATAGAATTTATTTAAGTTCAGAACTTGGAGCCGACACCTAGAACCACTCGAGCTGACTCCAAGCGTATCAGAATAGTTCAATATTTTCGTCATGGTTCAAAGTCGACACCTAAAGTTTCGGAGCTGACACTCGACCTGACGGAGCCGACTCCAACCTGAGATACAGAGAAACTATTTTCTGCTTCAGAAGCCAGAGCCGACACATGGATTTCGGGAGCTGACTCTAACCCGAGTTACAAAGACTATGTTTTTTGGAGCAATTTCTGGAGCCGACACATCAAAAATCGGGAGCAAACTCCTGTCTGCAGGGAGTCGACACTTTGCAAAGTCGGAGCTGACTCCATGTCGAATTAATTTTTTCTATTTATAGAAAGACAATCTAGAGCCGACATATGAATAGTTGGAGCCGACTCCAACCTATCAAGGATGATTTTTAAAAGTGCCAGATAAGCTCTAACGGATATATTTTCTCACCTAACTCTCAATGGATCTATTTTCTTGCGTGGAGAATCATCCAAGGTACTTTGTAACGGCTATTTTCTCACCTAATCTTGGATTAAGACTCTATAAAAGGAGGGATTCGTTCGTTTGAAAAGAAGAACAATAATAGAGAGAAAATAACGAAAAAATCGAGAGATATTTAAAGGAAAAATCTCTGAGTTTACATCCATCTTTCAAAGAGAGATTCAAGAGAAATCCTAAGCCCTAAAAGTTCAAATTCGGAGGATTCTCAAAAGAGAAGAGAAGAAGAGCAAAAGTCCTATTTCCTTAAAGTTCTCTCCAACAGATTTCGGTCAAGAATCAGAGCTGAAGCTTGATTCAACCATTCAAAAGAGAGGAGGAAAAGAAGAAAAGAAGAAAAGCTCAAATCCGCTTGGCTTCAATCAGGCTTTTCTTACTCTTGTTTATTTACATTGCTTATTTGCTCATTTAAGGAGCTTTACTTTATTGTAAACATTATCTTGATTGTTGTTTACTAATTCAATCAGGAGGATTGAATTAGTTGAGGTAGTTTACCTCGGGAACAAGCTAGTTTAGCTTGGGGTTAAGGTTTTGTACTAGTTAACCTGTGAAAACTGGCTGGGTTCGTTGTGACCCCGTGTAAAACAAGTTAGAGAGTTGTAAGCTTGTAAAACAACTCAACTGTAATAAGTGGATTATAGTGTGGACCCAAGAGTTGCTTGGGAGTGGACGTAGGTGTGGGATACACCGAACCACTATAAATATCTTGTGTTTGTAGTGATTGTCTCTATCTCTCTCTCTTATTGTGTTTTACATTATTGCTTCACTTCACAAGTTCACTTAATCCTTGTGAGATTTTTTAAAGAACCCAATTCACTCCCCCCCTCTTGGGTTGCCATCTGGGCCAACATATCATTTGAGTCTCACACTATTATTATATTTTGTTGAATTAGTGCACTCAAAATATACAATGCTAAAGCTGACCGAGTTACAAGAAAAACACTTACTTAGGAGTCAATTAAGGTATATTGAGTTGCGCATTCTTTTTAATAATTTATAAAATTAGATCTTATTTGTTTGAATCTTATAAAACTTTTAAATTCATTTTTCAAGTGTCCTAAGCAACCATCAGGTGTTGAATGTGGCTATTATGTCATCATGTATATAAAGGAGATCATTAAGAATTATATCATTTCAACCGATGAAAAGGTAGGTTATTATTGCATACGTGATTCATATAAGTACTTTTTATGGTTTTAGATTTTTATGTCATGTGTTATTTAGTGCTCTTTTTCTGAGTAACTTATGTGAAAAGATATGTTATTATTGCGTACATGATTCATATAAGTAGTACTTTTTATGGTTTTAGATTTTTGTGTAATGTGTTATTTAGTGCTCTTTTCTAATTAACTTATGTATATATGCAGTTTGGTAAGAATAAAACTTATAAACTAGAAGAGATCGACATTATGCACGAAGAATAGATCGAGTACTTGCAAGATTTCATTTGAAGAAATGTTATGAAAACGTTTATTGAAGTTTGGATTATCTAAAAATGTTATGGATGTTTGTATAACAGTATTGGATCTTTCAATTCAATGTATTTGAGTTTTTTTTGGAATTGAAAGTATATGTTTGTATGACAGTATTGGATATTTCAATTCAATATTTTTAGGATTTTTTTGGAATTGAAAGTATATGTTTGTATGATAGGATTGGATATTATACTACATTTTTAATATAAAAACATAGTCTAAATGTACATAATAGACTATTTTTTAATGAAAAAGTAATCTAAATGTATTTAAAGGCTACATTTTTTTATCTTTTAACTACAGTTTATGATAAAAATGTAGTCTAAATGTATTTAAAGACAACGTTTTATTGGCTTTTAACTATATTTTCTTAAAAAACGTAGTCTAAATATATTTAAAGACTACGTTTTTTAATTTTTAACTATAATTTTTGATAAAAACGTAGTCTAAATATATTTAAAGACTACATTTTATTAACTTTTAACTATATTTTCTGATAAAAATATAATCTAAATGTATTAAAGACTATGTTTTTTGACTTTTAACTATAATTTTTGATTAAAACGTAGTCTAATGTATTTAAAGACTACGTTTTATTGACTTTTAACTATATTTTCAGATAAAAATGTAGTCTAAATATATTTAAAGACTATTTTTTGACTTTTAACTATAATTTTTGAAAAAAACTTAGTTTTTTGTATAGTTATAGACTACATTTTCTAATAAAAATGTAGTCTAAATATATTTAAAGACTACATTTTTTTGACTTTTAACTACGTCTAAAAACGTAGCCTAAACGAGAAACTTTTAACTACACTCACACTTTTAACTACACTCACCTAGACTATGGTTTAAAAGCGTAGTCTATATATAAAAGACTATATTTTTTAGATGTAGTCTAATTAAAAAATCATTGTAGTGATTCAGCATGAAATGACTTCAATGCTGGTGATTCAGACCATCTCATGGGCAATAGCGTCTCTAGTGGCTCTAAGAATTAGGGACATCAATAAATTGGATATTTTTTTTTGCACTATGTAAATCCATATTCAGTTTCAAACATAATTAGATCCATTTATTAAATCTATAACTAAACCATATCTGAGTCAGTTATAAAAATTAGATCATATTAGACCAATTATCCAATTTGAACTTGATGTGGGATAAAACGGTCTTTGCATAAATCGACCGACATGATAGGTGTTGGGTCCCACTTCCAAGTTATCTCTTGCCGACTGCAACATTCAAAAGGAGTCCATTCTCTACCACAACTGAAGGATGGCTGTACTCTAACCGATCTCTTGACTCGGCATCTCCGACTGAGCCTCGACGGACCGAACATCGACTGATCGACCTCCAGCCTCGGCATCTCTGCCCGAGCCTCAGCGGACCAAACATCAGCTGATCGACCTCCTGCCTTAGCATCTCTGCCAGAGCCTCAGCAAACCGAACCTTGGCTGATCGATATTTTAGCTTCATCGGGCTTCGCCCTCGAGCCAAAGTGGCCGGACCTCGACAGTCGGTAATCATCCGATCAACCCTTCCCTTTCGCCAACCTTTGGCCTGCTGTTGGGGAAATTATTGAGAAATTATTTACCCAATTAATTGATTTTGATGATTAACAAAAGCCATGAGTATATTCATTGTGTTTCTGATAAAATTGAGAAGTGTTTCAGGAATTAAGATCGATCAATTATCTAAAAGGTATATAGAAATCAGATTTGAATTGAATTTTAATGGATTATAACAAAGTTCAGAAGTTAGAGCCGACACCTACTGTGGCTGGAGCCGACCCCAGGGCGTATCAGAACAATTCAATATTTTTGGCACGGTTTGGAGCCGACACCTGGAGTTTCGGAGCCGACACATGAATTTGTGGAGCCGACTCTAACTTGAGTTACAGAGACTATGTTTTTTGGAGCAATTCTTGGAGCCGATACATCAGAATCGGGAGTCAACTACATACAGCGGTGAGTCGATACTTTGTAAAGTCAGAGCCGACTCTACGACGGATTGTTTTTTTGCTATTTTTGGGAACACGATTTGGAGCCGACACATGAAAAGTTAGAGCCGATTCCAACCTGTCAGAGAACAATTTTTAAAAGTGTCAGATCAGCTCCAACGGATATATTTTCTCACCTACTCTTCAACGGATACATTTTCTTGTATGGAGAATCAATCAAAGTACATTTTCAATGGCTATTTCTCATCTAATTTGGATTAGAGATTCTATATAAAGGGGGATTCGTCCGTTCAAAAAATAGAGGAAAAATAGAGAGAAAAAATGGGAAAAATATCAAGAAAATTTCCAGTGAAAAAGAGAGAAATTTCAAAAAGAAATATCTGAGTCCACGCCTATCATTCAAAGAGAGATTCAAAAGAAATCCCAAGTCCTAAAAGTTCAAAATCAGAGGATTCTCAAAGGAGAAAAGAAGAAGAGCAAAAGCCCTAGTTCCTCAAATTTCTCTGCATCAAATTTCTGTCAAGAATCAGAGCTGAAGCTTGATTCAACCATTCAACAAAGAAGAGGAAAAGAAGAAAAGCTCAATTTGAAACTGCTTCAATCAGGCTTTTCTTACCCTTGTTTATTTACATTGCATATTTGCTCAATTTAAGGAGCTTTACATTGTTGTAAACATTAAATTGATTTGTTGTTGTCTAATTCAGTCGGGGGATTGAATTAGTTAAGGTAGTTTATCTCGAGGACAAGCTAAGTTTAGCTTGGGTTAAGGTTTTGTGCTGGTGAACCTGTGAAAACCGGCTAGGTTCATTGTAACCCCATGTAAAACAACAAGTTAGGGTTGTGAGCTTGTAAAACAACTCAACTGTAATCAGGGGATTATAGTGTGGACCCAAAAGTTGCTTGGGAGTGGACATAGGTGTGCGATACACCGAACCACTATAAATCTTTGTGTGTTTGTCATGCTTTTGTCTCTCTCTCTCAATTACATTATGTTCACTACTTACTGCATCACTTCACTTGTGCACTTAATCATTGTGAAATTGGTTTTAAGTTTTAATTGTTAAATTTTAAAAAGAACCCAATTCACCCCCCCTCTTGGGTTGCCATCTGGGCCAACAATTGGTATCAGAGCTTGTGCTCATTTCTAGTTAATCTAATGATCAAGAGTTAAAGATCCAAATGGCAGCTCAAGCTGGATCATCCTTTGCTGAAGGTCAATCCACTAATAGGCCACCTTTGTTTAATGGCTCTAATTATTTATATTGAAAAGCAAGAATGAGGATTTTCATTCAAGCTTTAGATTATGAATTGTGGAGTGTCATTACAAATGGACCTAGCACACCCACACACATTGTAGATGGTTCAATCATTCCTAAGCCCGAAAGGGATTGAAATGAGAATGATAGAAAAATGGCTCAGCTCAATGCCAAAGCCATGAATGTTTTATATTGTTCTTTAGATGCTAATGAATTTAATCGCATATCTACTTGTTTATCTGCCAAAGAAATATGGGATAGATTAGAAGTTACCCATGAGGGTACTAACCAAGTAAAAGAATCCAAAATTTACATTCTAGTGCATAAATATGAATTGTTTAGCATCGAACAAACTGAATCAATCACATGCATGTACACTAAATTCACAGATATTGTTAATGGTTTGAAAAGTCTTGGTAAGACTTATACTAATTCTGAATTGGTGCGCAAAATTCTTAGATCTCTTTCAAGATCATGGGAAGCAAAAGTAACTGCAATCCAAGA
Source organism: Calamus simplicifolius (assembly GCA_900491605.1). Lineage (NCBI taxonomy): Eukaryota > Viridiplantae > Streptophyta > Magnoliopsida > Arecales > Arecaceae > Calamus > Calamus simplicifolius. Next base: position 646,369 of record UESW01004390.1, read on the forward strand.
AGCTAAAGACTTGAATGTTCTACCTTTGGAGGAGCTACTTGGATTCTTGATGACCCATGAGCTGACAATGAAGCAGCATCAAGAGGAAGAAGTCAAGAAGAAAAGAACCATAGCACTCAAGGCTATAGAACATGATAAGAGCAGCAGTGAGGAAGAGAAGATGATGAAACAGCTCTCCTTGCAAAGAAGTTTAGAAACTTTATGCAAAGAAGGAGACCCTTCCACAAAAGAAAATCTGAAATCAAAATGGAAGGAGAAAAGGAAAAAGAAAGGGATAAAGATAAAGAAAAGGAACCCTTAACATGTTATGAATATAAGAAGCCAGGGCATTTTCGACTGAATATCCTCAACTAAAGAAGGGTTACAAGAAGAAGAAGAAGGCCTATGTTGCACATGGAGCGATAATGAAGAATCTTCATCTGAAGAAGATCAAAAAGAGATTGCAAATATATGCTTCATGGCAAACGACGAAAATGAGGTATGTACTAAAACCCCTAATGATGACTTTACATTTGATGAATTATATGATGCTTTCAATGAGTTAGTTAGTGATTTTAAGGTTTTGAGAATGAAAAACAAATCCTTGAAAACTGAAAACCTAAATTTTCTCAAAGAGAAAAATGAACTAATTCTTGAGGTTAAAATTCTAAAATCTGAAAATGAAAATATTTTAAAAGAAAAGGAATCAATTTCTAATGAAAATATTAATTTTAAGAAAGAAATTGATAAATATAAGAATATAGTTGATAGATTTACATATAGCTCAAAAAAACTAAATTTGCTTTTAAGTAATCAAAGAGCTATATTTGATAAAGATGGACTAGGATAGACCTCACATGAAACAAAAATATGTAAACAATTTTTTTATTAAGAAACCAAGTAAAAATGATGTTTCATTTATCATTGCAACAAAAGGGGACATAATTCATATGACTGCAATTTTAGAAAAACTAATAAGAATTCAATGATTAAAGAAAAGAAAATATGGGTTCCAAAAGGAACAATATTTCTTGCTACTAACCATGAAGGACCCAAGAAAGCTTGGGTACCTAAACAAAAGATTTAATTATCTTGCAGGAGTGTCTTGCAGCCAAAGGATCAAAAAGAAAGTGGTATCTTGATAGTGACTATTCAAGACACATGACGGGTGACAAGGAGCAATTCATCACCCTTGAAGATAAAAGAGGAGGAGTTGTTACTTTTGAAGACAATGGCAAAGGCCAAATTATGGGATTTGGTAAAATTCAAATAACTTCAACCACTTTTATAGAAAATGTTTTATATGTTGATGGCTTAAAGCATAATTTAATTAGTATTAGCCAATTATGTGATAAAGGTTTCAAAGTTTCCTTTGAAGCTTCTATTTGCACTGTTTCTAATCCCATAGACAATAGCATTATATTTGTTGGAAATAGAAATGGCAATGTATACTTAATTGATTTAGACAACTTTTCTACAGGTAACCATTGCTTAATTACTGATAATGCTAAGGTAAATGAGATTGGATGGCTATGGCATCGTAGATTAGGTCATGCAAGCACATACCTAATTTCAAAATTAATTAGAATGGATTTAGTTAAAGGACTTCCAAAGTTAGATTTTGAAAACAATAGAATTTGTGATGCATGTCAATTTGGAAAACAAACTAAAAATTCTTTCAAATCTAAAAATATCGTTTCAACTACTAGGCCACTTGAACTACTACATATGGACCTTTTTGGACCTACTAGAATCACTAGTCTAGGAGGAAAGAAACATGGTCTTGTGATAGTAGATGATTATTCTAGATTCACTTGGGTATTATTTCTAGCTCACAAAGATGAGACTTTTTCTATATTTCTGAAATTCTTCAAGAAAGTCACAAATGAGAAAAATAACACTATAGTGTCTATAAAAAGTGATCATGGAATAGAATTTAAAAATCATTTATTTAAAAATTTTTGTATTAAAAATGATATTCATCATAATTTCTCTGCACCTAGAACACCACAACAAAATGGAGTCGTAGAAAGGAAAAATATGACTCTAGAAGATATGGCCCATACCATGCTATGTAAAAGCCAACTCCCAAAGTACTTCTGGGCGGAAGCTATAAACATAGCATGTTACATCCTTAATAGAGCTTTAATTTGGCCAACTCTTAAGAAAACTCCCTATGAATTATGGCATAATAGAAAACCTAACATTAGTTACTTTCACGCATTTGGCTGTCGATGTTTTATTCATAATAATGGTAAGGACAATCTTGGGAAGTTTGACGCTAAATCTGATGAAGGCATATTCTTAGGATATTCCACATCTAGTAAAGCATATAGAGTATTTAACAAGAAGTATTTAATTGTAGAAGAGTCAATTCATGTAATATTTGATGAGTCTTTAGCATCAAATATTGAAAAGATTGATGATGAGGAAGATACAAATTTGCTTGAAAGAGATATTGAAAAATTGAATATAGATGTATCTTCAGACCATGAACCAGAAGCTAAAGATGATGACTCACCTAAGAATGATGTTATTGATACTACTCATAATGATGTAGATCTACCTAGAGATTGAAGATATGCTTATGGTCATCCTAATGATTTAATCATAGGTGATCCATCTCAAGGAGTAAGAACTAGATCATCAATGAGAAACTGTTAGTGTATGCCCTAAATCCAATTGGATTGAATGTTGTATACATTCTATGAATACAAATCAAATAAAATGGTTTCTTTATCTATCCAGATGTCTTTTATTTGATATATTTGTCTGTGAGATAAAGTCCAAAAGAATGTAAACTGTGCATATAAAATTTATAATAGAGATTACAAATTGTGAGATTCAAATTGCACATTATGGTTCAATTCTTTAAACTTTCCTAGTTGATGTGTAGATGGGACTGGACACCATCGAACACCGTGAGACTAGCACATATTGCATATCCTCACCCTTGGGGTGAGCAGCTAATTTCACAAGCTGAAGTATGAAGATACTTGGATAGGTGTGTGGATGCTCATTATTGTAACGATGCATTGGATGACCCATACAGAGATCCCATATGGATATTCTATATAGTGTCGATGGTTGATCTCTAATGATGGTGGTGTGAGTAATCCTTTGACTTGAGATCTTCATTGCATCTCATGTGTGAAATGTCATGCTTTGATGATATCCAAACGTCGCTCTAGCCACGGGTGGCAAATATGGTGTCGGTTGGGTATGACATGAAGCATATGAAGATGGTGTTTGATTAAGACAGGATTCGTTTCTCTTGATAGAAAGGGTTATATCCCATGGCTACTTGATGGATTAAATTGATTGTTAAATCCTTGCAAGGTTGAGTTGGAATTTGAAATGGTTTCGAAGTTCTAATTCATATGAGTCAATTTTTCCTGAGATCAAGTAAACAAAGATCAATTACAGGGTTGACACATTCTATACCACTGATTGATCTGGAATATGTGACGAAAGGATTTGATCATATGGTAACTGTTCATGGACAGGTGTTGTTGATGGTCACGTCAATAAAACCTTTAGCAGTTGGGTGGTCATGTTGCTCTTTGCTAGAGGCCTCTCATGATCTATAATCATGTTATTGACTTGGACAAAGAGTTGTCCAATCATTCCTAGGGTCTATGATTAGGACATTATTATTGCCAACATGTTAAAGGGCCTAATGGGTCATACACATTAAGGAGAATTTTGGATGAATTAAAATGAGAATTAAATTAGATTTAATTCAGATAAGATGATCAATTAAATAATTGGGTGAGACCCAATTTAAAGAAATAAAATAATAATGGATATGATCCATTATAGTAGAAGGAATGTTAAGGAGAAATTATTTGTGCATATGATGAACAAATAATTGGATACCCAAATATGACTTGATCCATGTGATGGATGGCTCTGATTATTCGGGTATGGATGGCCAATCTCAGCCATGTGAATATGGAATCATGCCCATGGGATGAGGCATAATGAATCTCTACGGTTCGATGATGAACACGTACAAATTGGGGCATGTAGTTATGAGATAACCAACTCCTAATTTCAAAGGCTGAGATTGTGACACTTGGATTAACGCTACCATGAGAATGGGAGTTTCTTCCGTTTCTTGGATTAATGTTACCATGATGTTACCATGAAAATGAGAATTTCTTCTATTTCTTTGGATTAACATTACCATGACGTTACCATGAAAAGAGGTCTCTTCTTCTCCCTTGGAACGTTTCCTTTTCACCCTATAAATATGGTTCCTTCCTACTAGGAAGGAAGAGTATGAGAAGAAAAAGATTACATGTTTCTTCAAAGATATCTTCTGTATTTCTGTAAGGGGATTCAAGAGCCAATAGCACCCCTCTCTCGTGTAGTGTCATCTTCATACCTTGGAGGTCTTCATCCCCTCTTCTCCGCATGGATGACCATTAAAGGCCGGACACGTGGATGGCTAATGGCAAAGGATTAACCGGCTTCATCCTCATCTACATCGATAAAGGACTCAGGTATGAATAAAATTAGATTTTATTTGAGATTTAATGAATCTGTTCCTAAGGATCCTGGGCATCTGAAAATTTTGTATTATATCTTCCACAATGTTTTCATGAATTTGATTCATATCTAGTATACATAGTTCCCAACGGTGGTATCAGAGCCTCCTTAGGCTACAGATTCATTAATCTGATAGGATACTTGAGTCAATATGATTGATAATATGATTTTTTATTATGCTTAAAATCATGAAGAATTTTCATATGTTGATAATAAATCTAAAATATAATAAAATATTTATTATTTGATGATAAACAATATTATTTAGATTTATGCATGTTCATTATCATGGTAAAATAGGGTACTTTGATATATGATATCAGAGATAAAGATTTATTATATGATAATAAATAATAATTAATTTAGATTTAATCATATATGTGTGATGTTAAAATGGTAATTATTATTTATGCATGATAGATACTATATGCTGAAATTCTAGAAATCATGTTTAGAATTTAATTTTAACATGATTATTGATATGATTAAGATCTGATATTCTTATGATAATGAACATTGAAAACTTAGTTTGGATATTTGGATCAAGATAAGATTCTGATTAAATGTAATCATATGGAATTTAAAATTTTATATTTTGAATCTAAAATCTTATCATGACAAGAATATGATTAGGGTTTGTTAGAGACATTAGGATTTACATGGGATGTGAAATCGATATGTCAACATGTAATTAAATGATAAGAAAATTTAAATTTGAATTAAGAATTCTTATCATAATACCCTAGCTAAATCACTATCTATAGTTATTATAAAATGTAATAGATGATAAAAATTTAGGAAACTTAGACTTAACCATGTCATTGTTTGATCCTATGATCCCATAATTGATCTAATCAATTGGGCTTAACTACATTGGTATCTAAAAAGGTATGATCATGGTTTTTAGTTGCTCCATTCGCTGCTTGGGAAAACCCATTTAATAGGATCGAAGGGTATGCTAAATAGGACCCCATTGATCAGCTGATCTGGCCATTGTTAAGGAAAGCTCTTAATTGATTAAATCAATTAAGTTAATCAAGATGGTAGCAATTGATTTGGTCACATAATTAGGGTTCCTAAATTAGATAGTGATCATGATCCTAATTTGATTAGGATTCTCAATCATAAGATTGGATCTTATGAAATTAAGGTTAATTGAGATTAATCTAAATTATATAGGATATGTAACCTAGCATAGTACAAATGTAGTAGATGTAGATGAGACTTATATGTGCTAAATCTCCATGAATATAAAGTCATAAGCCTTCCATTGTTCACATGATACAAAATCATTAGGTCAAGAGATTTGTTGTGCCAAAGCCGAGGTCGAGTGTACTTATGAGGAGTTGATTGTGGAACAATGGGTTGACTTAACTAGATTAGCTGGCATAATTGGCCAAAGTTAGGGTCAGTCTAATTTAGAGGCAAACTTTAGGGTGATCACATATGGATGTAATTGACAAGGCAATCCCCTAAATGATCTAAGAGTCACATTAGATGTGATTGATGATAATCTATCAAATTTGGCTTACCGAGATTTGTTGTGCCAAAGTCAAGGTCAAGGTAATTCAAATGAGGATCCTAGCCCACCAAAGAAATTGAATGCCAATTTCTCGAGATTAATAGAGAGGGCTATTAACCTTGATAAAATAGTGGGAGAAACCAACTTAATTAAAAATATAGAATTATCATATTAAGTTGGTGATTAGTATTCATAGTAATTGACTCGTTCTAATTTTATGTAGGTTATCAGAGAAACCATGAGTGTAAACATCAACCTTAGGAATATTTTAGAATCCAACAAATTGAATGGACTCAACTTCCTTGATTGGCTAAGGAATGTAAGGATCGTTCTTCGATCTGAAAAAATTCTTTTTGTCCTATATGAGGTTGCACCGAAGGTCCCACTAGCGGATGCTTCGACTGAGGTTCATGTGGCATACAACCGGTATAAAGATGCTGAAGACATGGCCACATGTTTGATGTTGGCCTCGATGTCACCTGATCTTCAGAAACAACATGAGCATATGAATGCTTAGGAGATTTTGATGCACTTGCAAGAGTTGTTTGGTACACAGTCTCGATATGAGAGGTTTCAAACTTCTAAAGAGCTGTTTCAGTGCAAAATGACTGAGGATTCATCAGTGGGTGCCCACGTACTAAAAATGATCAATCTGATTGAGAAGTTGGCATGATTGGGTTTTGTGATGGATCATGAACCAAGTATTGACTTGGTTCTACAGTCATTACCTCCAGCTATACGCAGTTTGTTCTTAATTTCAACATGAACAAGCTAGAGACATCTCTACCTGAGCTCGCGAATATGCTGACGAATGCCGAGCCCAACATTAAGAAAGAAAAGGGGCAGGTTATGGCCGTGGAGTCTTCTGGCGCTCGTAAGAAGTGGCCAAAGAAGAATAAGGTCCAAAAGGCCAAGGCGACTAAACCAAATAAGGGCATTAAGAAAAACAAAGTAGCCAAGGGAAAATGTCACTTCTGTGGCAAGGAAGGGCACTGGAAGCGAAACTGCAAGGCTTATCTGGCTAGCCTGAAAGAAAAGAAACATACAGATGCTTCTACATTAGGTATATTTATGATTGAGATGTTTTCTTCTGTTTCTTCTTATTCCACTTAGGTATTGGACACCGGTTGTGGATCTCATATTTGTATTAATATGCAGATGATAAGAAGCAGTAGAAAGCTTGAAAAAGATGAAGTGATCCTGCGCATGGAAAATAGAGCAAAGGTTGCTGCTTTAGCTATAAGATCTTGTTCTTTGTCTTTGCCCACTGGGCTTGTAATGGAGCATAATAATGTTACTATGTTCCAAACATAACAAAGAATTTTTTCCGTTTCATGTCTTGTAAATGATGGATATACATTTAAGATTGAAAATAAAAAAATTTTAATTTTTAAAAATAAAATGTTCTTTGGTTATGCTGAAATGTTCAATGGGATTTATGTTTTGAATTTACAATGCCCTATTCTCAATATAGAAACTAAATTAAAATCAAATAATTCTAAGAACTCGTTCATATGGCATCGTCGTTTAGGCCATGTAAATGAAACACGTTTAACCAAGTTACATAAGGATGGCTACTTGGGATCATTCGATTGGGAATCATTTGAGGAATGTGAGTCGTGCTTACGTGGCAAAATGACTAAATCATCCTTTACTAAAAAGGGTGAGCGAGCAACTAAAAGTTTAGGACTAGTACATTCAGATGTATGTGGTCCTATCAATATTCAAGCAATAGGAGGTTTTTCTTACTTCATCACATTTATAGATGACCATAGCAGGTATGGTTATGTATATCTGATGAAGCACAAATCTGAAGCCTTTGAAAAGTTCAAAGAATTCAGATCCGAGGTAGAAAAATAAAGTGGCAAAAGTATTAAGATACTTCGATTAGATCGAGGTGAGGAATATTTAAGCCATGAGTTCTTAGAATATTTGAAGGAGAATGAGATTCTCTCTCAGTGGACTCCTCCTGGTATACCATACATAATGGTGTATCAGAAAGGAGAAATCGCATATTATTAGATATGGTCGATCAATGATTAGCCTTGCAAATCTTTCAAAAATATTTTGGGGTTATGCCCTACACACAGCCGAATACACTCTAAACCGAGTTCCGTCTAAGTCGGTCAGTTCCACTCCCTATGAGATATGGTATGGAAAGAAACCAACCCTTAGTCATCTAAGGATTTGGGGTTGCTATGCTTATGTAAAGCGTAATGAGTTAGACAAGTTGGGAGCTAGATCCAACAAGTATAATTTTGTGGGATATCCTAAAGAAACAAAAGGATACTACTTCTACCATCCACTCGAGCAAAAGGTTTTTGTCTCAAGGCATGCCATATTCCTAGAGAATGAGATTTTTCTAAGAAACGGCAGTGGGGGAAATATTAAGATTAGTGAAACTCAAGAACCACAAATTGACACAGACCGATTAGATGACATGGAGCAAATGTCAAATGCAGTGGGGGTTGAGCAGGAGACTCAACTCACATTCAGGAAACATTTACGTAAGCCTCTATAAAAAATGATGGAGCAACAGGTAGCTCCAAGTACACATCAGCTACGTAGGTCTAATAGAACACATCATATTCTGATAGATATGGATTTCTTATAGAAGATGATGAGCCTACTAACTACGAGGAAGCAATTCGTGACATTGACTCCAATAGATGGCTTGAAGCCATGAAGTCTGAAATGGACTCCATGTACGACAACCAAGTGTGGACTTTGGTTGATCCACCTGAAGGGATAAAACCCATTGGGTGCAAATGGGTCTTCAAGAAGAAGACAGACATGGATGGTAATGTGATTATCTATAAGGTGAGGCTAGTTGCAAAAGGTTACAAGCAAAGGTAAGGTGTTGACTTTGATGAAACCTTTTCTCCTGTAGCCATGCTTAAGTCCATAAGGATTTTGCTTGCGATTGCAGCCTATTACGATTATGAGATATGGCAAATGGATGTCAAGACTATCTTCGTAAATGGTAATTTAGTGAAGGATGTGTTGTTGACCCAATTATTGATTTTGATGATTAATAAAGGAATTGAGTATATTTATTTGATTACTAATAGATTTGACAAGTGTTTCAGGGCTTAAAAATATTTGATTGATTTAAAGGCATTAAGAAACGTGTTTTGAATCAATTGCAAAATATAAGTTTCAAGGTTTCAGAGCCTGAGTCGACACCTAGGAATTCTGGAGCCGACCCCATGGCCAGTCAAATATTCTTCTAATTTTTGATACGGTTCGGAGCCGACACCCAGAGTTTTGGAGCCGACACCCAGAGTTTCGGAGTCGACACTTACAGTGTCTGGAGCCGACTCCGATGCGGGGACAGAACGCTTGATTTTTGACTACCTTGGAGCCGACACTTACAGTCTTTTGGAGCCGACACCTGACCATGGCGAGCCGACACCTAACTTTTTCAGAGCCGACTCCTCGACGAACTCAGAACTTTCTATTTTTGGATAAACGACTTGGAGCCGACACCTGAAAAGTTGGAGCCGACTCCAACCTATCTGGAACGAAATTTTAAAATGCCAGATCAGCTCTAACGGTAATATTTTCTTTTTACCTAACTTCTAACGGATATATTTTGTTTGGAAAAACTTTTTAGGTACATTCCAACGGCTAGTTTTCTCACCAAAAATGGATTAAAGGAAATCTATAAAAGGGGAGAACGCCCGTTTGAAAAATAACGAAGGAAAAACGAAAAAAAGAGAGTGCTTTCAAATCAAAATCCGTGAAGTCTTGAGCCTGAAATCAAAGAGAAAAGAGTTCAAACTCAAATCCTTCCACTCCAAAAAGCTCAAAGAGAAATCCAAGGCGCTCATATTGGAAAAATCGGAGGACTTCCAAAAGGAGGATAAAGCTCTATTTTTGAGATTTTCCAACTTCTCATCTGCAACATTTGCAACGAATCAAAGCTGAGGCCTGATTCAACATCTTCAAAGAGAAGAGGAAAAGAAGAAAAGAAGAAAAGCTCAAATCCAATCTACTTCAAACAGGCTTTTCTAACCTTATTCCTTTATTTTGAATATTTGCTCATTTGAGGAGCTTTGTATTATTGAAAAACATTATTCTTTCTTGTTTGTGCTAGTTCTATCAAGGGGATTGAACTAGTGGAGGTAGTATACCTCGGGTCAAGCTAGATTAGCTTGAGTTTAGGGTTTTGTGCTGGTGAGCCGGAAAATCGGCTGGGTTCGTTGTGATCCCTGGGAAACAACAAGTTTTGAGTTGTGATCTTGTAAAACAACTCGACTGTAATCAAGAGGATTATAGTGTGGACCCAAGTGGATCTTGGGAGTGGACGTAGGTGTTGGATACACCGAACCACTATAAAACCTTTGTGTTTGCCGTGCTTTGATTATCTCTTTCTCTATCTCTTTGGTTGTATTTAATATTCGCATTGCATTTAATTTCATCTATCTCCAAGCACATAGTTTTTAAAAGGTTAAAATTTTTTAAAGAACCCAATTCACCCCCCCTCTTGGGTTGCCATCTGGGCCAACAATTGGTATCAGAGCAAGTGCTCATTGTTTATTTGATCACACGATCAAGAGCTAAAGATCCAAATGGCAGCTCAAGTTGGATCTTCATTTGCTGAAGGTCATTCTACAAATAGACCTCCCTTGTTTAATGGTTCCAACTATTCATATTGGAAAGCAAGAATGAGGATATTCATTCAAGCTTCAGATTATGAATTGTGGAGTGTTATAATTAATGGACCAAGCACACCCACACACATAGTTGATGGCTCTATTGTTCCTAAGCCCGAAAGGGATTGGAATGATAATGATAGGAAAATGGCTCAGCTTAATGCTAAGGCCATGAATGTCTTATATTGTTCCTTAGATGCAAACGAATTTAATCGTATCTCTACATGTAATTCCGCAAAAGAGATATGGGATAGATTAGAGGTTACCCATGAGGGTACAAATCAAGTTAAAGAATCTAAGATAAATATTCTTGTTCATAAGTATGAATTATTCAGCATGGAACAAACTGAAACTATAGCATGCATGTATACTAGATACCGATATTGTAAATGGTTTGAAAAGTCTAGGTAAGATTTATACTAATTCTGAACTTGTTCGCAAAATTCTTAGGTCACTTCCAAGGACTTGGGAAGCAAAGGTGACAGCAATCCAAGAAGCCAAGGACCTCAACACTTTACCCTTGGAGGAGCTACTTGGATCACTAATGACCCATGAGTTAACCATGAAGCAGCACATAGAGGAAGATGTTAAAAAGAAGAAGACTATAGCTCTTAAGGCTGCAGAAAGTGAGGAGAGCTGCAGTGATAATGATGATGATGATGATGAGACAGCTCTTCTAGCTAGAAAATTCAAAAAATTCATGAGAAGAAAGAGACCCTTCCACAAGAAGAAATCTGGAATTAAGATGGAAGGAGAAAGAGAAAAGGACAAAGACAAGGACAAAGAGAAAGACCCCTTAATTTGCTATGAGTGTAAGAAACCGGGGCACTTTAGATATGATTGTCCTCTACTAAAGAAAGCCTACAAGAAGAAGAAGAAAGCCTATGTTGCAACCTGGAGTGACAGCGATGAATCCTCTTCAGAGGAAGATCAAAAAGAAGTTGCAAACATTTGCTTTATGGCAAACGACGACAACGAGGTAAGTTCTGAAAACCCTTGTGATGATTTTGCATTTGATGAATTGTTTGAAGCTTTTAATGAACTAGTTGATGATTTTAAAGTTTTAAAAAGAAATACAAATTTCTGAAAAATGATAATTCAATTCTCATTAAAGAAAAAGATAATCTTACTAATGAGATTAAGATGCTGAAATCTGAAAATAAAAATTTGACAAAAGAAAAAGAGTCAATTTCCAATGAAAATGATAAATTAAAGAAGGAAGTTGATAAATATAAGAATATTGTTGATAAATTTACTTATAGTTCTGAAAAACTTAATTTATTATTAGGTAATCAAAGAGCTATATTTGATAAGGCTGGATTAGGATATAGACCTAACATAAAACAAAAATTTGTCAAAAACTTCTTTAGAAAAGAACAAAATAGAGATAGTGTTACATGTCATTATTGTAACAAGAAAGGCCATAAATCCTATGAATGTAATGTGAGAAACAGTAACAAAAATTTAAGTAGTAAAGGAAAGAAAATATGGGTTCCCAAAGGAACAATCTTTTATGCTACTAACCATGAAGGACCCAAGAAGGCTTGGGTACCTAAATATAAGACTTAATTATTTTTGCAGGAGTGTCTTGCGGCCAAAAGATCAAAGCGAAAGTGGTATCTCGATAGTGGCTGCTCAAGACACATGACGGGTGACAAGGATCAATTCATCACCCTTGAAAGCAAAAGAGGAGGAGTTGTTACGTTTGGTGACAATGGCAAAGGCCAAATCATGGGGTTTGGTAATATTCAAATAACTCCCTCCACATATATTGAAAATGTTTTATATGTCAATGGTTTAAAACATAATCTAATAAGTATTAGCCAATTATGTGATAAAGGTTTTAAAGTATCATTTGAAGCATCTATCTGCACTGTTTCTAATCCCATTGATAATAGCATTATTTTTATTGGAAATAGAAATGGCAATGTATACTTGATTGATTTAGACAATTTGTCTACTAGTAATCATTGCTTAGTTGCTAATAATGCTAATATGAATGAGATTGGTTGGTTATGGCATCGTAGATTAGGTCATGCAAGCACACACCTAATTTCAAAATTAATAAGAATGGACTTCCACAACTAGATTTTGAAAATAACAAAATTTGCGATGCATGTCAATTTGGAAAACAAACTAGAAACTCTTTCAAAACTAAAAATATTGTTTCCACTTCTAGGCCACTTGAACTACTTCACATGGATCTTTTTGGACCTACTAGAACCACAAGTCTAGGAGGAAAGAAATATGGTCTTGTGATTGTAGATGATTACTCTAGATACACTTGGGTATTGTTTTTAGCTCATAAAGATGAGACCTTTCCATTATTTTTGAAATTCTTCAAAAAGGTCACAAATGAGAAAAATAACACCATAGTGTCTCTTAGAAGTGATCATGGCACTGAATTTGAAAATCATCTATTTGAAAACTTTTGCATAGAAAATGGCATCCATCATAATTTTTCAGCACCTAGAACACCACACAAAATGGAGTAGTTGAAAGAAAAAATAGAACCTTAGAAGACATGGCCCGTACCATGCTATGTGAAAGCAACCTACCAAAATACTTTTGGGCGGAAGCTATAAACACGGCATGTTACATTCTTAATAGAGCTTTAATTAGGCCAATCATTAAGAAAACTCCTTATGAACTATGGAACAATAGAAAACCAAACATAAGTTACTTTCATGCATTTGGTTGTAAATGTTTCATTCATAATAATGGTAAAGATAATCTAGGAAAATTTGATGCAAAATCTGATGAAGGCATTTTCTTAGGATATTCAACATCTAGTAAAGCCTATAGAGTGTTTAACAAGAGAAACTTAATTGTAGAAGAATCTATTCATGTAATTTTTGATGAATCTTTAGCATCTAGTTCAGAAAAATTGATGATGAGGAAGATACAAACATTCTAGAAAGAGACATTGAAAAGTTAAATATTGATGTATCTTCAGATCATGAACAAGAAGCTAAAGATAATGATTCCCCTAGTGTTGATGTTGTTGATGCAAATCATAATGATGTAGATCTTCCTAGAGATTGGAGATATGCCTATGGTCATCCAAAAGAATTAATTATAGGTGATCCATCTCAAGGAGTAAGAACTAGATCATCAATGAGAAACATCAATAATCATCTTGCATTTGTATCTCAAATTGAACCTAAAACTATTGAAGAGGCAGAAAAAGATAATAATTGGATGTTAGCCATGCAAGAAGAATTAAATCAATTTACTAGGAATAATGTCTGGACTCTTGTAGATAGACCTAAAGATCATTCTGTTATAGGATCAAAATGGGTATTTAGAAATAAATTAGATGAAAATGGCATAGTAATTAGAAACAAAGCTAGATTAGTCGCAAAAGGATATAATCAAGAAGAAGGAATTGATTTTGATGAAACTTTTGCACCTGTAGCTAGACTAGAAGCAATTAGATTATTACTCGCATTTGCATGTCATATGCATATCAATTTATTTCAAATGGATGTTAAAAGTGCATTTTTAAATGGATTTATAAATGAGGAAGTTTTTGTTGAACAACCTCCTGGTTTTGAAGATCATGAATTTCCAAATCATGTTTTTAAATTGCACAAAGCACTATATGGTTTAAAACAAGCACCTAGAGCTTGGTATGAAAGATTAAGTAAATTTTTGATTGAAAATGACTTTAAAGACAAGGATTTATTAGTAGTACAAATATATGTTGATGATATTGTATTCGGTGCTACTAACAATCTGTTATGTCAAGAATTTGCTAAGTTAATGCAGGGTGAGTTTGAGATGAGCATGATGGGAGAACTCAATTTCTTCCTAGGACTTCAAATCAAGCAAAGCAAAGAGGAATTTTCATCAATCAAGCAAAATACACAAAAGAACTTCTCAAGAAGTTTGGAATGGAGTCAATCAAACCACTTGGAACACCTATGAGCCCTTCATGCAAATTGGACAAAGATGAAGATGGTAAGAAAGTAGATCAAAAATATTACAGAGGTATGATCGGATCTCTTCTTTACTTAACAGCTAGTAGACCAGATATCATGTTTGCTGTTTGTCTATGCGCTAGATTTCAATCTGAACCTAAAGAATCTCACTTAATTGCTGTAAAAAGAATCTTAAGATATTTAAGTGGAACTAAAAATGTAGGTTTATGGTATTCTAGAGACTCAACATTAAACTTGATTGCATATTCTGATTCCGACTATGCTGGATGTAAATTAGATAGAAAAAGCACAAGTGGTGCATGTCAATTTTTAGGATGTAACTTAATCTCTTGGTTTAGCAAAAAGCAAAATTCGGTTGCATTATCAACTGCTGAAGCAGAATATGTTGCAGCTGGAAGTTGCTGTGCTCAAATCCTTTGGATTAAGAGACAACTTGAAGATTATGGCATAACACTTGATAAAACTCCAATTAGATGTGATAACACAAGTGCAATTAATTTAACTAAAAATCCAATTCAACATTCAAGAACAAAACACATTGAAATTAGATATCACTTTATAAGAGAACATGTAGCTAATAATGAAATTTGTCTTGATTATGTTAATACTGAAGAACAATTAGCTGATATATTTACAAAACCTTTGAGTGAAGAAAGATTTTGTTATCTTAGAGGTGAATTAGGGATTTGTGACCCTTTGGAATGATTTTGAAACTCTAAGGAATGACTATCTAGATTTCTATTAATTTCTTGATATTCCTTTCATAATTTTAAGGACAAATTATCTAGTCATCTGAGCAATTTGTTCCTCATACTCCAAAGATTTTTTCAAAATTTTATTGAACCTATTGTGACAAGTTTCAGTTGTTTGAATCTCAGTTATTTTTCTCTGAAACTGTCAGTGGAGTCGACACCTCAGTTTGAGGAGTCGACACCTTGTCTGTGTCGCTCTCGGTCCCTGACCTTGGAGCCGACACCCGTATAAGTGGAGCCGACTCCAGTTCGAGCGCTGACTGTGTTAGCGATTTGGAGTCGACACCCGACTTTGCGGGAGTCGACACCTGGGGGTCCCAAATCGACTTTATTAGGGCAGAGTCGACACCTCGTCATTTCATCTCTTTTCAAATCCTTAACCAAACTCTTCCCAAACTCTCTCAAAGCCTCCCCATCTCTAATTCCACCCTATTCAAGCCTTCCTAAGGATCTAATGGCACCTAAGAGGAGAGGATCAGTGCTTGGAGTGCCCGTGGCAACCGGAAAACGATCGGCGAGACGACCCGTGCGAGCCGTCTCCGAGTGATTCCTCTTCAACTGCTTCGGACAATCCAGACCCTTCATCTCCTCAGGTAGATACCCTAGCAGGGAGAGTGATAACAATGGGTAGGAAAGTTGATTTCGAGTTCTTTCAATCCGAGGGCTTCTCTATTGGGAATCAAATCAAGGAACTAGGCTGGGATAAAGTGTGTTCTCTAGATGTTCCTACATATCCAGCCCTTGTCAAGGAATTCTATTTCAATCTGTCGAGAGGTGATGGTGGAATCGTGAGCTCAGTCAGAGGTAAAAGGATCCATCTCACTTTTCAGAAATTAGGAAACCTCCTTAGCATTCCCATTACTGGATTAGTTGCCGACATCCACAGTGAGAGGTCAGCCGCTCTATCGAGGATGTTAGGGAGAGAAGTTACAGAATTTGAGGAGATTAGGGCTAACCAACTGCCCTTGGAATTAAGATTACTTCACAATATTTGCAGTAGAATATTATTTCCAAAAACCGGTCGTTTTGAGTATGTCTCCGAGCGAGACATTGTTGTGATGGACAGTGTGTTGACCAGTCAACCCATAAATTTAGCTGCAATGATGATATTTTATATGGCTGAGGCTGGAGGGAAAAGAAGATCGTCCTTACCCTACGGCATGGTGCTAACTATGGTTTTCAGGAGCCAAGGTGTTGTGATATTAGACAATGAACCTTCTAAGAATCTCAGGCATACTGATTACTACAGTTTGGCCACCTTGCATCGGATGGGATTTGTTAAGGTCAACGGGCAATGGGAAAGGAAAGGCAGCTTGGATGAGAGAGCCCCTGAACCTAGACCTTCTGCATCTTTTGAGGCTGGACCATCTGTGAGGGTTCCCTCTCCGCAGCCTAGCAGTCCTGTTCCTGCCCCTGCACCCGCTCAAGTTCATGTTCAGTCATCCACTTCATCAGTTGGTTTTTCAGACCTTCAATTGGAGCAACTCAAATGTTTACTTGCTGCTCAGAAGGATGAATTGAAGACTGAGTTTGATAATAAGTTTATGAATCTTAAAGAAACCCTTTATTCCCTGGATGATCGCATTGGCAAAATAGAATCAACTCTTAGTTCATCTGCGGATTCCTTAAGTAATGATCTGAAAAATATATTTGAAGAACTTAAAGATATCTGTGGAGATTCTGAGACCTACTCCAAATGCAATGCCGAGCTTCAAGATAAAATCATGACTGCTTGCTCTTTTGTTGACAGAAGATTGAAAGAATTTGTAGGGACTCAGAGTGAAGGGATGCAAAGGATTTTAGATCATTTAACAAGAATCATTAGAACAATTTGTAATTTTCATGTAATGAAGTCTAAGTGTTTTTTAACTTAATGAGATATGTTGTTTGATGTTTGAAATGAAAGTTTAGTTTTTGATGTAATGAAAGTACAGTTTCTTTTTGTAATACTTGACCTTTGATGAAATGAAATTATCTTTTGATCTATCAATTTTATCTTTTGACTTAACTCTTCTTTATCTTTTTGTTGATTACAAAAAAGGGGAGAAAGTTATGTCGTATATGCATTGATTAGTTATGCTTTGATTGGAGGAATTTAATTGAAGCTTATTTGATTGGTATCAAATTAGTTTGAATATGCATAAATAAGCTTATGTGAACACTGATATAATTGATATAAATGAATTCTAAGTATCAAACTAGAGGGGATTTGAAATTGCATAGGGGGAGCTACCTTATTAGGGAGGGGGTGTGAGGATCTTACCTTCAATCCTATGCATATATGCTCAATTTTTATTATCATCATCAAAAAAAGGGAGATTGTTGACCCAATTATTGATTTTGATGATTAATAAAGGAATTGAGTATATTTATTTGATTACTAATAGATTTGACAAGTGTTTCAGGGCTTAAAAATATTTGATTGATTTAAAGGCATTAAGAAACGTGTTTTGAATCAATTGCAAAATATAAGTTTCAAAGTTTCAGAGCCTGGAGTCGACACCTAGGAATTCTGGAGCCGACCCCATGGCCAGTCAAATATTCTTCTGATTTTTTATACGGTTCGAGCCGACACCCAGAGTTTCGGAGTCGACACTTACAGTGTCTGGAGCCGACTCCGATGCGGGGACAGAACGCTTGATTTTTGACTACCTTGGAGCCGACACTTACAGTCTTTTGGAGCCGACACCTGACCATGGCGAGCCGACACCTAACTTTTTCGGAGCCGACTCCTCGACGAACTCAGAACTTTCTATTTTTGGATAAACGACTTGGAGCCGACACCTGAAAAGTTGGAGCCGACTCCAACCTATCTGGAACGAAATTTTAAAATGCCAGATCAGCTCTAACGGTAATATTTTCTTTTTACCTAACTTCTAACGGATATATTTTGTTTGGAAAAACTTTCCAGGTACATTCCAACGGCTAGTTTTCTCACCAAAAATGGATTAAAGAAATCTATAAAAGGGGAGAACGCCCGTTTGAAAAATAACGAAGGAAAAATGAAAAAAAGAAAGTGCTTTCAAATCAAAAATCCGTGAAGTCTTGAGCCTGAAATCAAAGAGAAAAGAGTTCAAACTCAAATCCTTCCACTCCAAAAAGCTCAAAGAGAAATCCAAGGCGCTCATATTGGAAAAATCGGAGGATTCCAAAAGGAGGAAAAGCTCTATTTTTGAGATTTTCCAACTTCTCATCTGCAACATTTGCAACGAATCAAAGCTGAGGCCTGATTCAACATCTTCAAAGGGAAGAGGAAAAGAAGAAAAGCTCAAATCCAATCTACTTCAAACAGGCTTTTCTAACCTTATTCCTTTATTTTGAATATTTGCTCATTTGAGGAGCTTTGTATTATTGAAAAACATTATTCTTTCTTGTTTGTGCTAGTTCTATCAAGGGGATTGAACTAGTGGAGGTAGTATACCTCGGGTCAAGCTAGATTAGCTTGAGTTTAGGGTTTTGTGCTGGTGAGCCCGAAAAACTGGCTGGGTTCGTTGTGATCCCTGGGAAACAACAAGTTTTGAGTTGTGATCTTGTAAAACAACTCGACTGTAATCAAGAGGTTATAGTGTGGACCCAAGTGGATCTTGGGAGTGGACGTAGGTGTTGGATACACCGAACCACTATAAAACCTTTGTGTTTGTGCTTTGATTATCTCTTTCTCTATCTCTTTGGTTGTGTTTAATATTTGCATTGCATTTAATTTCATCTATCTCCAAGCACATAGTTTTTAAAAGGTTAAATTTTTTTTTAAAGAACCCAATTCACCCCCCCCTCTTGGGTTGCCATCTGGGCCAACATGTGTATATGACATAACCTAAGGGTTTTGAGTCCATTGATTCTCAAAAGGTATGTAAGCTGCAAAGGTCCAATTATGGACTTAAGCAAGCCTCTAGAAGTCGTAACATCCGTTTTGATGAAACAATCAAAAAGTTTGATTTTATCAAAAATGAGGATGATCCATGTGTGTACAAGAAGTTTAGTGGGAGTGTTATTGTTTTCCTGATATTATATGTAGATGACATATTATTGATAGGAAACAATGTATCCTTGTTGCAAGAAGTGAAGGAATGGTTGTCTAGCAAGTTCTCCATGAAAGATTTGGGAGAAGCAGCCTACATACTAGTTATTAAGATCTATAGAGATAGATTTAGGAGGTTGCTTGGATTGTTCCAATCGACGTACATAGATAAAGTGCTAAAATGGTTTAACATGGAGGAATCCAAGAAGGGATTCCTGCCGGTATCACATGGGATACATCTCTCCAAGGACATGAGTCCTAAGACCCAAATGGAGAGAGAGCACATGAATAGGATTCCATATGCCTCAGCAATCGGATCCATCATGTATGCGATGCTATGTACGAGACCTAATGTTTCTTATGTATTGAGTATCACTAGTAGATACCAAGCAAACCCTAGTGAGAAATATTGGATGGCCATCAAGAATATCCTTAAGTACTTATGAAGGACTAAGGATATGTTCTTGGTTTATGGAGGACCCGAACTCATAGTTCAGGGTTATATGGATTTTAGTTTTCAGTCTGATAAATATGATTATAAATCTCAATCAGGCTGTCTTTACACTCAATTGTGGTGCAGTCAGCTGGAAGAGTTCCAAACAGGAAACGACTGTCGACTCTACAACCGAGTCCAAATACATTCCAGCATTAGATGCAGCTAATGAAGTAGTTTGGATCAAAAAGTTCATCACTGAACTGGGTATGGTTCCAAGCATTGCTGATCTAGTACACTTGTATTGTGACAACAATGGACCTATTGCACAAGCTAAGGAGCTAAGGTCTCATCAGAGGTCCAAACATGTACTCAGAAGATACCATGTAATTAGAGAGATTATTGGTAGAAATAAAAATAGAACGAGTCCCCACGGAAGATAATATTGCTGATCTATTCACTAAAGAGTCCTATCGTAGTAGAAGCATGATGGTCATGCTGAGTCACTTGGTATTGGATACATGGATGATTGGCTCTAGTGCAAGTGGAAGATTGTTAGTGTATGCCCTAAATCCAATTGGATTGAATGTTGTATACATTATATGAATACAAATCAAATAAAATGGTTTCTTTATCTATCCAGATGTCTTTTATTTGATATATTTGTCTATGAGATAAAGTCCAAAAGAATGTGAACCGTGCATATGAAATTTATAATAGAGATTACAAATTGTGAGATTCAAATTGCACATTATGGTTCAATTATTTAAACTTCCCTAGTCGATGTGTAGAGGGGATTGAACACCATCGAACACTGTGAGACTAGCACTCATTGCATATCCTCACCCTTGGGGTGAGCAGATGATTTCACAAGCTGAAGGATGAAGATACTTGAATAGGTGTGTGGATGCTCATTATTGTAACGACGCATTGGATGACCCGTACAGAGATCCCATATGGATATTCTATATAGTATCGATGGTTGATCTCTAATGACGGTGGTGTGAGTGATCCTTTGACTTAAGATCTTGCAAGTGGATTTTGAATACGATACATCAAATAAGTTAAGTGGATAGGTCTCAAGGATAATAAAAGCCAATTAAATTATATTGTCAGTAATTAAATTTAATTGATGGATATCTGTAATCTTAACGTGGGGAGATAATAAGTATTTAATATTAAAGGCTCGAAAATATAAATTCGAATATGATTAGGAGTACAATTATAATTCTTTAGTGGAATGAATTGTAATTTACGTAATTGAATCCTAACCCGGATAGGATTGGGAGATTTAATTACGTAGGAAGTCCTTTTCATATTTGCCTATTGGTCCATGTTGTAGCCCTATAAATACTCTCTCAGTTGGTTGCTAGGGTGAACGTTTTTTTAGAGAAAGAAAAACAAGAAACCCTAGGACGGCCAAGAGATCCCACCATCTTGTGAAAGAAAGAAGGTATTTCTGGGAATACGGCAGAAGGCTAAAGGTTAAGGTCGAGCAATCGAATCAAAGTGATCGAAAGTTCAAATCTGAAGGTATGATCTTGTACTCATAGATTAGAATGGTAAAAGTTTTTGTATTACTTATATACACTATAGCCATCATTTTGGTGGTATTTTGCATTCCCCAATAGTGGTATCAGAGCCACGGCTGATACTGTATATGAATAATACGGCCATGTTCTCCATTAATCGGAATATGCATGCGTAGGATAGATCGTGCTTGCTGCTAACGTTGTTTTGAAGGTTTCTATCCTATTATTATGGTCACATGAATGTATGTGTTTTGATTTAATATTACTTAGATCTGTTTTGTGAACTCCGGTTTAAGGAGGCGTACGATCATTGTAATATTTCATAGCATGTATGCTCCGTTTTTTTCAGACCTTTGTGATTGTAAATACGTAGCATGTGAACTCCTATATGGAGGCATAGGATTTATGTAATCTGGTGCGGCTCTGATGGAGGAAGAAGACCTGCTGTAAAAAGCAGGATAGGATTCTAAGGAGAATCCGTTGCAGGATAGGATTCTAAGGAGAATCCGTTGCAGGTTAGGATTCTAAGGAGAATCCGTTGCAGGATAGGATTCTGAAGGAAAATCCGAAGCAAAAAACAAAGGAATCGAAAGTAGTTGATTTCATTTAGAAAGCAAAAAACAAAGGAGTCAATCCCCGCTGGGGGCCAGCCCCCAGACCCCCCCGTATGCGAAGCGAAAAATCGTCGAGCAAAGTAGCAATCATGGTGCAACGGGGATCTTCATCTGCATGGAGAATTTTGACCATAATAATAGAGATTTTATTTTTCTTGTTTATATTTGTTATGTTGCATACTTGATTATTTATCCTTTTGTTCTTATGTCTATAACTAGGAGAACATGGTTAATTGGATAATCACTTGCTGTTTATGTTTTGATATATATTCGAAATTCCAAGACTAGTGTGAACATAGGCAACTAGAGAGTAAAATTTATTCCTAATTTTAATTTAAATTTTTTAAATTTAAGGGAATTAAGAGTTTTATTTGTTGCATATATATATCGACCACTACTATGGGATTTTGAATTTATAAGATAATCAAAAACAAGTTTTATAACCCTCAAAATATTGTTTAAATAACTAAGTGGGAGAGGAAATTAATCACATTTAAATCCCATGGTCCCATCACTTGTTTATTGGTGAGGTAGTTAATTTCACGTGTTGGCATTAGTGCTTTCCTTCCCATAGGATGAAATTGATTGCCAGCTCACCAAGAATAATCCCTAGTAATTGTTAATGTTGGATTACCTCTCCATCTGAGGGATCCACCATGGGACAATGGATCTAGGATTGAGTGATGGTATACACTTAGGTATAAATATTAGTATCCTCCCTATCGGAGTCACTACAAATATTTATATGACCAAATTTAGCCAACTAATTAATTTTACTTGGTATGTTACCTTTTACCTAGATAGTAAACTTAATAGGTTTTATCTGTCTAGATAAATGATGAGTAGTAGACATCCTCCCATCGAGGCATACTATTCAAAATGTACTAGGCCGCTGGCAAATTCTTTTATTTTGTAGTGGTTGAGGGGCCCTACTTATAATTTTGAATTTAAAGTTTATTGCTCATTATATCTTATTTGATGTATGAATGATTTTCAGGATTAAAATGTCTTCTTTCAATCCACTTGCTGTGATACTCAAAGAAAACAAATTGACTAGTCCTAATTACATTGATTGGAAAAGAAACCTGGATATAGTGTTGACTGTAGAAGGGTACAAGTATGTGCTCATTCAGGTCTGTCCCGCAGAGCCCGGTAAAGGAGCTTCAGATGAAGAGTCCCAAGCTTACCGTAAGTGGATTAAGGCTGATGAGATGGCGCGGTGTTACATGTTGGCATCTATGTCAAATGTTCTGCAACATCAGCATCAATCTATGCCCTCTACCTATGACATGATGTTCAACCTCAAAGAAATGTTTGGGGATCAGAGTCGTGCGGCTAGGTAGACTGCGATGAAAGAATTGATGAACACTAATATGGCTAAAGAAACTCCTGTCAGGGATCATGTTCTAAAGATGATTAGTCTTCTGAATGAACTGGAGATCCTTGGAGCGGAGATGGATGGGGAAACCCAGGTTGATATCATTCTCCAGTCCCTACCTGTTTCTTTTAAGTAATTCTGCCTAAATTATACTATGAACAAAATGAGTTTTTCACTGGCAGAGCTACTTAAAGAACTTTAGGTAGCAGAGAGTTTCATTAAGAAGCCTGCAGTTTCTATGGTTACTGAAAAAGGTTCTTCTTCGAAGTCTCATGCTAAGAAGAAGAAAAAGGTTCAGAAAAAGAAACAGCATCAGGCCCCACAGCCCAATGGGGAAATAAAAAAGAAGGGAAAGTGCTTCGTCTGTAAGCAACCAGGTCACTGGAAGCAGCAGTGTCCAGTTTGGCTTGCTAGGAAACAGGCTAGAGGTATATCTCATTCACTTGTAGATGAAACTTGTTTAGTGGTGTTATCTACCAGTGGCTGGTGTGTAGATACGGGAGCCACTAATCATATTTGCAATTCTTTGCAGGGGTTCCAGTAGACCCGGCAGCTAAGTGATGGGGAGATTTACATATTTCTGGGAGATGGCACGAGAGTGTTAGTAGTTGCAGTGGGAGATTTTAGCTTTTCTTTTAGTAGAAATAGGATTTTAATATTAAAGGACTGTTTTTTTTTGTACCTTCAATTAGAAGGAATTTAATTTCAGTTTCTAAGTTAGTTGATGATGGATATTCAGTTTATTTTAATGACTCTGTTGTTATTAAGAAAAATAAACATTTTATCTGTTCTGGTACATTGGTGGATGGTCTTTATATTATTAATCCAGTTTCTCATACTATGCAACTAAATGAAGTGAATAACTATAATAGACCATGTAAGAGAAAACATCCTTCTGAAATGAATCAAACTTATCTTTGGCACTTGCGACTAGGTCATATAAATCTAAGACGGATTTCTAGACTGGTTCAAGATCGACCATTAGGTTCATTGGAAGTAGAGGCACTACCGGTCTATGAATCTTGCTTAGAAGGAAAAATGACCAAGCGGCCATTCTCGACCAAAGGCAATAGAGCTAAGGAGATATTAGAATTGGTTCACTCTGATTTGTGTGGCCCAATGAACATCCAGGCTAGAGGTGGTTTTGAGTACTTTGTCACTTTTATTGATGATTACTCAAGATATGGGTATATTTATCTAATGCGCCGTAAGTCTGAATGCTTTGAAAAATTTAAAATTTTTAAGGCAGAAACAAAGAACCATCATGGTAACAATATCAAGACACTACGATCCAATCGTGGTGGCGAGTACCTCTTAGGGAAGTTCACAGATTACTTATTAGATGCTGGGATTGAATCCCAGTTATCTGCACCTGGTACACCACAACATAATGGTGTAGCTGAAAGAAGGAATAGGACTCTTATGGATATGGTTAGATCTATGATGAGTTATTCAGACTTACCTATTTCATTTTGGGGATATGCATTAGAGACAGCTGCATA
Organism: Calamus simplicifolius; assembly: GCA_900491605.1. NCBI lineage: Eukaryota > Viridiplantae > Streptophyta > Magnoliopsida > Arecales > Arecaceae > Calamus > Calamus simplicifolius. The sequence goes on from UESW01004390.1 coordinate 671,255, forward strand.
TATACTTAACTTGGTACCATCTAAGTCAGTACCTAAGACACCCACAGAACTGTGGACTGGGCGCAAGCCTAGTCTAAGACATGTTCAGGTTTGGGGTTGTCCTGCACATGTACTAAAAGGCAAACCAGATAAGTTGGAATCAAGGACAGATGTATGCTTCTTTGTTGGATATCCTAAAGGAACAAAATGTGGTTTATTTTATTGTCCTAAGGATCAGAAGGTCATTGTTAGCACCAATGCCCGATTCTTAGAGGAGGACTATATTATAGACCACAAACCCAGAAGTAAAATTGCTCTAGAAGAGTTGAGAGGCGATAAAACTAGATTGGCTCCTTTAATACCAATAGTACAAGCAGAAACACCACAAGAAAGTGGGTTCCCAAACTTCCCATTAACTCTTCATAGTGGGAGAAGTATAGTAACATGAACTGACCCTGAACCGATACAAAAGGATATCATTTATGCACTAGTTTCAAAATAAGTGCAGGTTGATGGAGCACAAAGATCAGAGTCAGATCGTATTACTACAAGCACATACAATCAGGATGTGCCTCGTCGTAGTGGGAGGATTGTAAATCCACCTGAACGGTATATGTTCTTTGGAGAGTCATATGACAGAATCTCTAATGAATTGGATACTGAACCCAGTAGCTACAATGAAGCATTACAGGATAAAAATGCAACTCTTTGGCAAAATGCTATGAAATCAGAGATAGAGTTTATGCACTTTAATCAGGTCTGGGATCTTGTAGAACCACCCGAAGGAGTAAAACCCATCGGATGCAAGTGGATCTATAAGAAGAAGAGAGGATCAGATGGGAAGGTGGAAACCTTCAAGGCTAGGCTAGTTGCAAAAGGTTTTACTTAGAAAGAAGGGATCGACTATGAGGAAACCTTTTCACCAGTAGCTATGCTTAAGTCTATCCGGATTCTCTTATCCATTGCAGCTCATTTCAATTACGAAGTTTGGCAAATGGATGTCAAGACAGCTTTCCTTAATGGAAATATTGATGAGTGCATTTACATGATGCAACTAGACGATTTTATAGTAAAAGGCCAGGAGCACTTGGTGTGCAAGCTTAAGAGGTCCATTTATGGACTTAAGCAGGCATCTAGATCTTGGAATACTCGTTTTGATCAAGCTAATAAATCTTATGGTTTTGATCAAAGTCCTGACGAGTCATGTGTGTACAAGAAGTGTGATGGAAAAACTTTGGTATTTCTGGTGCTATATGTGGATGACATCTTACTTATTGGAAACGATATGGGAGTGTTATCTTCGGTCAAGGTATGGTTATCTGGACAATTTGATATGAAGGATTTGGGAGAAGCAAGTCCATCCTAGGGATCAAGCTTTTGTGAGATCGCAAGCAAAGGATGATATGTTTATCTCAAGCCACTTATATCGATAAAATTCTCACCCGGTTTAGTATGCATAATTCCAAGAAAGGATTTCTTTCTTTCAGGCATGGAATTTCTCTATCTAAGGATCAGTGTCCTAAGACACCTGAAGAGATAGAAAGTATGAAGGTAGTTCCTTATGCTTCTGCAGTAGGAAGCCTAATGTATGCTATGCTATGTACTAGACCTGATATATGTTTTGTCGTAGGCATGGTTAGCAGATTTCAGTCTAACCCTAGGAGTGAACATTGGACTGCAGTAAAACATATAATTAAGTACCTGAAAAGGACTAAAGATTATATGTTAGTTTATCAAGCAGATAGTCTTATGCCTATAGGATATACAGATTCAGACTTCCAATCAGATAATGAATCTAGGAAATCAACCTCGGGATATGTGTTCACTTTGGGTGGTGGAGCCATTAGTTGGAGGAGTGTGAAGCAAACATGTGTTGCTGACTCTACCATGGAAGCTGAGTATGTGGCTGCATCTGAGGCTGCAAAAGAGGCTGTTTGGCTTAGAAACTTTCTTTTGGATCTTAGTGTGATACCTTCAGTGCAATTACCTATTACACTTTATTATGATAATAGTGGGGCAGTTGCTAATTCGAAGGAACCCATGACCCATAAGAAAACTAAACACATTGAGCGTAAGTATCACCTGATACGTGATATCGTGCAAAGAGGTGACGTGCTGGTGACCAAGGTTACATCTGAGGACAACCTGGCAGACCCTTTTACAAAGAGTTTAACTTCAAAAGTTTTTGATAGATATGTAGAGGGCATGAGAGTTAGATGTGTACAAGCATTGCTTTGAGCCTAAGTGGGAGATTGATAGAGATATAGACTAAAAGATATGCTTTATGTTATGTCTTTATATTTTAATGAGAATTCATTTGAGCAATGTATGCCATTTACTATATATGTGCATGTGTCTAGTATTTACAAAGAGTATTTGATCTAGTGTGTAGAGTACGGCTTACACACAGAAGACTAGATCATCGGTTCTTTTGGAATACAAGTTTATAGTTCGCAGTTTTAGATGGAATTGAACACACCATCAGTAGAACTGTAGCACAATTTTTTAGTAGGTCTGTCTTGACTACGGGGAATGGTTTATTCTAACTATTTGTGCTAGTACACTTTGTGTGTATTGAATAGGACCCAGTTGAGTTAATTATTTTATACTGACTTATAAAATAATTTAAACCTCATGAATATTATGATTACTTATGCTCTTAATCCTAATTCTATTTCTAGACATGTGTTGATCCATTTATTGATTTTGATGATTAATAAAGGAATTGAGTATATTTATTTGATTACTAATGGATTTTATAAGTGTTTCAGGACTTAAATTTATTTGATCAATTTAAAGGAATTAAGAAATGAATTTTGAATCAAATACAAATCAGATATTTCAAAGTTTCAGAGCTTGGAGTCGACACCTAGAAAGTCTGGAGCCGACCCCATGTCCAATTCAATTTTAATCTGATTTTTGATACAACCTAGAGCCGACACCTAGAGTTTCGGAGCCGACACCTAAGGTTTCGGAGTTGACACTTACAGTGTCTGGAGTCGACTCCGATGCGGGGACAGAACGTTGATTTTTTGAGCATCCTGGAGCCGACACCTGACGACGGCGAGCAGACACTTACTTTTGCGGAGCCGACTCCACGATGAACTCAGATTTTACTATTTATGGAAAAATGATCTGGAGCCGACACATGAAAAGTTTGAGCCGACTTCAACCCACCTGGATGAAAAATTAAAAATGCCAGATCAGCTCTAACGGTAATATTTTTGATTTCTGACATCTAACGGCTATTTTTTATGAATGGAAAATCCTTCCAGGTACACTCCAACGGCTAGATTTTCACCCAAAAATGAATCAAAGAAAAATCTATAAAAAGGGGGAAAAACAAACGTTTGAAAAAAGAGAGAGAGAGATAAAAAAAACGGATAGACAAAAATCAAAAATCAAAAATCAAAAATCCAAAAAGTCTTGAGCCTTATATCCAAGAGAGGAGCTTTCAAATTCAAATCCTTCCACTCCACAAAGCTCAAAGAAGAATCTAAGCCATTCAAATAGTGAAAAATTCGATGATTCTCAACTAGAAGAAAAAAACCAACTTTTCAATCTTCTCAACTGCATCTACTGTAAGGAATCGGAGCTGAGGCTTGATTCAACCCAGCAAGGAGAAGAGGAAAAGAAGAAAAGAAGAAAAGCTCAAAGCCAAACAACTTCAAACCAGGCTTTTCTAAACCTATTTACTTTTCTTTGAATATTTGCTCATTGAGGAGCTGTGAAACTTTGTAAAACATTCTTATACTTGTTTGTGCCTAGTTCAATCAAAGGGGATTGAACTAGTGGAGGTTGTTAACCTCGGGTCAAGCTAGTTTAGCTTGAGTTTAGGGTTGTGTGCTGGTGAGCCCGTAAAACCGGCTGGGTTCGTTGTGATCCCGGTAAAACAATAAGTTTGAGTTGTGAACTTGTAAAACAACTCGGCTGTAATCGAGAAGATTATAGTGTGGACCCAAGTAGGATCTTGGGAGTGGACGTAGGTGTTGGATACACCGAACCACTATAAAATCTTTGTGTTTGCCGTGCTTTTATTATCTCTATCTCTATCTCTGTTTTATTCATTGTACTTTATATTTACATTGCATTTATTTTCATTCATCTTAAGCAAACAATTTTTCAAGAGGCTAAAATTTTAAAGAACCCAATTCACCCCCCCTCTTGGGTTGTCATCTGGGCCAACAATTGGTATCAGAGCAAGTGCTCATTAGATTTTGATCATACGATCAAGAGCTAAAGATCCAAATGGCAGCTCAAGTTGGATCATTTGCCGAAGGTCATTCTACAAATAGACCTCCCTTATTTAATGGTTCCAACTATTCTTATTGGAAAGCAAGAATGAGGATATTCATTCAAGCTTCTGATTATGAATTGTGGGGTGTTATAACTAATGGACCTAGTACACCCACACACGTTGTTGATGGCACTATTGTTCCTAAGCCCGAAAGGGATTGGAATGATAATGATAGGAAAATGGCACAGCTCAATGCTAAGGCCATGAATGTCTTATATTGCTCTTTAGATGCTAATGAATTTAATAGAATCTCCACATGTAATTCCGCAAAGGAGATTTGGGATAGATTAGAGGTTACCCATGAGGGTACTAACCAAGTAAAAGAATCCAAAATAAACATTCTTGTTCATAAATATGAGTTATTTTGCATGGAACAAACTGAAACTATAGCCATCATGTATACTAGATTTACTGATATTGTAAATGGGTTGAAAAGTTTAGGCAAAACATATTCTAACTCTGAACTTGTCCGTAAATTCTCAGGTCACTTCCAAGAACGTGGGAAGCGAAGGTGACAGCAATCCAAGAAGCAAAGGACCTCAACACCTTACCCTTAGAGGAGCTTCTAGGATCCCTAATGACCCATGAATTGACCATGAAGCAGCACATAGAAGAAGATGTGAAAAAGAAAAAGACCATAGCTCTTAAGGCTGCTGAAAATGAGGAGAGCTGCAATGATAGTGAAGAAGATGATGATGAGACAGCTCTTCTAGCAAGAAAGTTTAAAAAATTCATGAGGAGAAAGAGACCCTTCCACAAGAAGAAATTTGGAACTAAGATGGAAGGAGAGAAAGAAAAAGACAAGGACAAGGATAAAGAGAAAGACCCCTTGATTTGCTATGAATGTAAGAAACCGGGGCATTACATATGATTGTCCTCAACTGAAAAAGACTTTCAAGAAGAAAAAGAAAGCCTATGTTGCAACTTGGAGCGACAGCGATGAATCCTCATCGGAGGAAGAACAAAAGGAGGTTGCCAACATTTGCTTTATGGCAAACGAAGAGGATGAGGTAAGTTCTGAAAACCCTTGCGATGAATTTGCTTTTGATGAATTGTTTGATGCTTTTAATGAACTTGTTGGTGATTTCAAAATTTTGAAAAAGAAATATAAGTTTTTGAAAAATAAAAATTTAACTTTGATTGAAGAAAAAGAAAATCTTAATAATGAAACTAAAGTGCTGAAATCTGAAAAGGCAATTTGACTAAAGAAAAAGAATCAATTTCCAATGAAAATGATAAACTAAAGAAGGAAGTTGATAAATATAAAAGTATTGTTGATAAATTCACTTATAGTTCAGAAAAACTTAATTTATTGTTAAGTAATCAAAGAGCTATATATGATAAGGCTGGTTTAGGATATAGACCTAATTTGAAACAAAAATTTGTCAAAAACTTTTTTAGAAAGGAACAAAACAATGATAATGTTACATGTCATTACTGTAACAAGAAGGGACACAAAGTTTTTGAATGCAATTTTAAGAAAATAGATAAGAAGTTAAATAATAAAGGAAAGAAAATTTGGGTTCCCAAAGGAACAATTGTTTATGCTACTAACCATGAAGGACCCAAGAAAGCTTGGGTACCTAAATATAAGACTTAATTATTTTTGCAGGAGTGTCTTGCGGCCAAAAGATCAAAGAGAAAGTGGTATCTCGATAGCGGCTGCTCAAGGCACATGACGGGTGACAAGGATCAATTCATCACCCTTGAAAGCAAAAGAGGAGGAGTAGTTACATTTGGTGACAATGGCAAAGGCCAAATCTTGGGGTTTGGTAACATTCAAATAACTCCCTCCACATATATTGAAAATGTCTTATATGTTAATGGTTTGAAACATAATTTAATTAGCATTAGTCAATTATGTGATAAAGGTTTTAAAGTATCATTTGAATCTTCTATATGCACAGTTTCTAATCCCATTGATAATAGCATTATTTTTATTGGAAATAGAAATGGCAATGTATACTTGATTGATTTAGACAATTTGTCTATCAAGTAATCATTGCTTAGTTGCTAATAATGCTAATATAAATGAGATTGGTTGGTTGTGGCATCGTAGATTAGGTCATGCAAGCACACACCTTATTTCAAAATTAATTAGAATGGATTTAGTAAAAGGACTTCCACAATTAGATTTTGAAAATAATAAAATTTGTGATGCATGTCAATTTGGAAAACAAACTAGAAATTCTTTCAAATCTAAAAATATTGTTTCAACTTCTAGGCCACTTGAACTACTTCACATGGATCTTTTTGGACCTACTAGAACCACAAGTCTAGGAGGAAAGAAATATGGTCTTGTGATTGTAGATGATTACTCTAGATACACTTGGGTTTTTTTAGCTCATAAGATGAGACCTTTCCACTATTTTGAAATTCTTAAGAAGTCACAAATGAGAAAAACAACACCATAGTGTCTCTAAGAAGTGATCATGGGAATTTGAAAATCATTTATTTAAAAATTTTTGCATGAAAATGGCATGAATCATAATTTTTCTGCACCAAGAACACCACACAAAATGGAGTAGTTGAAAGAAAGAATAGAACATTAGAAGACATGGCCCGTACCATGCTATGTGAAAGCAACTTCCAAAATATTTTTGGGCAGAAGCTATAAACACTGCATGTTACATCTTAAATAGAGCATTAATTAGACCAATTTAAGAAAACTCCTTATGAACTTTGGAAAATAGAAAACCAAATATAAGTTATTTTCATGCATTTGGTTGTAATGTTTTATTCATAATAATGGAAAATAACCTGATAAATTTGATGCAAAGTCTGATGAAGGAATTTCTAGGATATTCAACATAGTAAAGCTTTATAGAGTATTTAACAAAAAACTTAAGTTGTAGAAGAATCAATTCATGTATCTTTGATGAATCTTTAGCATCAAGTTCAAAAAGATTGATGATGAGGAAGATACAAACATTCAGAAAGAGACATTGAAAAATTAAATATAGATGTATCTTCAGATCATGAACAAGAAGTAAAGATAATGATTCTGACCTACCTGAGCCTGACAAAGGTAATGATTAGATCTACCTAGAGATTGGAGATATGCCTATGGTCATCCTAAAGATTAATTATAGGTGATCCATCTCAAGGAGTAAGAACTAGATCATCAATGAGAAACATCAATAATCATCTTGCATTTGTATCTCAAATTGAACCTAAAATGATGAAGCTAAAAAAGATAGTTGATTGGATGTTAGCCATGCATGAAGAATTAAACCAATTTACTAGAAATAATGTTTGGACTTATTGAAAGACCTAAAGATCATCAAATAGGATCTAAATGGGTATTTAGAAATAAATTAGATGAAAATGGCATAGTAATTAGAAACAAAGCTAGATTAGTTGCAAAAGGATATAATCAAGAAGAAGGAATTGATTTTGATGAAACTTTTGCACCTGTTGCTAGATTAGAAGCATTAGATTACTTACTTGCATTTGCATGTCATATGAATTTCAATTTATTTCAAATGGATGTTAAAAGCGCATTTCTTAAATGGATTTATAAATGAACAAGTTTTTGTTGAACAACCACCGGATTTGAAGATCATGAATTTCCAAACCACGTTTTCAAATTAACAAAGCTTTATATGGTTTGAAACAAGCACCTAGGGCTTGGTATGAAAGATTAAGTAAATTCTTGATTGAAAATGATTTTTTCGAGGAAATGTGATAAAACTTTATTTTTAAAAGAAAAAAGATTTATTAGTATTCAAATCTATGTTGATGATATTATATTTGGTGCTACTAACAATTTTTTGTCAAGAATTTGCTAAGCTTAATGCAGGGAGAGTTCGAGATGAGTATGATGGGAGAACTCAACTTCTTCCTCGGACTTCAAATAAACAAAGCAAAGATGGAATCTTCATAAGCCAATCCAAATATACAAAAGAAATGATCAAGAAGTTTGGCATGGAGACATCCAAGAGTTGGTACCCTATGAGTCCATCATGCAACTTGGACAAAGATGAAGATGGTAAGAAAGTAGATCAAAAATTACAGAGGTATGATTGGATCTCTTCTTTATTTAACTGCTAGTAGCCAGATATTATGTTTCAGTTGTTATGTGCTAGATATCAATCAATCCTAAAGAATCACACTTGCTTGCTGTTAAAAGAATATTTAAGATATTTAAATGGAACTAAAAATGTAGGTATATGGTATCTAGAGACTCAACATTAAATTTAATTGCATATTCTGATTCTGACTATGCTGGATGTAAATTAGATAGAAAAACCACAAGTTGCATGTTTCTAGGTGTAACTTAATCTCTTGGTTTAGCAAAAAGCAAAATTCGGTTGCATTATCTACTGCTGAGGCGAATATGTTGCAGCTGGAAGTTGCTGTGCTCAAATCCTTTGGATTAAGCGACAACTTGAAGATTATGGTATAACTGATAAAAACCAATTAGATGTGATAATACAAGTGCAATCAATCTAACTAAAAATCCAATTCAACATTCAAGAACTAAACACATTGAAATTAGATATCATTTCATAGAGAACATGTAGCTAATAATGAATTTGTCTTGAATATGTTAATACAGAGGAACAATTAGCTGACATATTTACAAAACCTTTGAGTGAAGAGAGATTTTGTTATCTTAGAGGTGAATTAGGGATATGTGACCCTATGGATTGATTTTGATACATTAAGGAATGAGAATCTAGATTTCTATAATTTCTTGATATTCCTTCACAATTTTAAGGACAAATTATCTAGTCATTTGAGCTATTTGATCCTTAATACTCCAAATTTTATCAAAATTTATAAAATTTATTTTGACGAGTTTCAGTCATTTGAATTTCATATTTTTTTTTGCTGAAACTGTCTTTGGAGTCGACACCTCAGAATGAGGAGTCGACACCTCTGACTGTGTCGCTCTCGGTCCCTGACCTTGGAGCCGACACCTGTGAATTCGGAGCCGACTCCAGTTCGAGCGCTGACTGTGTTAGCGATTTGGAGTCGACACCCGACTTTGCGGGAGTCGACACCTGGGAATCAAAATTGATTTATTAGGGCAGAGTCGACACCTCGTCACTTCATTACTTTCTCAAATCCTAACCAAACTCTTCCAAAATTCTTCCAAAACTTCCCATCTCTAATTCCATCCAAATCGAACCTTTCCAAAGATCAAATGGCACCCAAAAGGAGAGAATCAGTGGTTGGAGCGTAACTACGGGAAAGCGGTCCGCACGTCGTCCCTTCGTGAGCCGACTCCAAGCAGCGATTCGTCCAGATTCTGACAACCCCAACACATCTTCCACACAGGTAGATACCTTAGCTGTAGAGTCATCACAATGGGGAGAAATCGATTTTGACCTATTTGAATCCGAAGGTTTTTCAATCGGGAGACAATTGAAGGAAATGGGCTGGGATAAGCTATGCTCTCTTGATGTTCCTACCTATCCAGCCCTAGTAAAAGAATTCTATTTCAATTTGGCTAGAGGGGATGGAGGTTTAGTAAGTGTTAAGAGGGAAAAGGATTCATCTCACCTTTCAAAAGCTTGGAAACCTCCTTAGCATCCCGATCACTGGTTTAGCAGCTGACATGCACAGTGATAGGTCAGCAGCCCTTTCAAGGATGTTAGGAAGGGAAGTAACAGAGTTTGAGGAAATTAGAGCCAATCAACTACCCCTAGAATTGAGATTATTACACAATATATGCAGTAGAATTTTGTTTCCAAAGACTGGTCGGTTTGAGTATGTCTCGGAGCGAGACATTGTGGTTATGGACAGTGTTCTGACTGGGCAGCCGATCAATCTGGCAGCAATGATGATTTTTTATATGGCAGAAGCTGGAGGGAAGAGGAGATCATCCCTACCGTATGGAATGGTACTTACTATGGTTTTCAGGAGCCAAGGGGTTGAAATTCAAGTGAATGAACCTTCCAAGAACCTGAGGCACACAGATTACTATAGCTTAGCAACATTGCATCGGATGGGTTTTGTTAAGGTGAATGGACAGTGGGATAGGAAAGGACACCTAGATGAAAGAGCCCCTATGCCGAGAGTTTCTGAGCCTTGCGAGGCTGGACCATCATTTAGGGTTCCTTCTCCACAGCCTAGGAGTCCCATTTCTGCTCCTGTTCCTGCTCCTGCACCTGCACAAGTTTATGATCAACCATCCACTTCTTCGACTGGATTCTCAGACCTTCAAATGGAGCAATTAAAAAGTTTGTTTGCAGCTCAGAAGGATGAGTTTGACAGTAAATTCATGAATTTAAAAGAATCACTTTACTCCCTTGATGATCGGATTGCAAAGATTGAATCAACTCTCAACTCCTCCGCAGAATCTTTAAGTGGTGATTTGAAGAACATCTTTGAAGAGCTTAAAGAGATTTGTGGAGATGGTGAAACTTATTCAAAGTGCAACGCCGAGCTTCAAGACAAAATCTTAACAGCTTGCACATTTGTTGATGAGAGACTAAAAGATTATGTTAGACTTCAATGTGATGGAATGAAAAATATTGTAGACCATTTAACAAGAATAGTTAGAAAGAACTTTTGATGTAATGTATGTTTAATTTTGTTGAAATGTAGTTTACATTTTGATGTAATGAAGTTTTTGTAATGAAGTTAATGTAATGAAGTTTAAAGGGGGAGAGAATTATGTAATACTTGACTATATGTTGATGTAGTGAAGTTTATGTTGATGAATGAAAAGTTTTTTATGTAATATTTGACTTTTGATGCAATTATCTTTTGATGCAGTAAAATATTCTTTACCTTTTTGTTGATTACAAAAAAGGGGAGAGAATTAGGATTGTATATGCATTAAGAGGGAGAAAATTATATATATGGAAAGAATTATAGTTGTTAATTGCATTAAAGGGGAGAATGTTATGTTGCATTAATTGGTTAATATGGAAATTGAGTTATTTAATTGATTTATATGAAACATTAATGGAGTTAATTGTTATTGAGTTATTGATGTGGATTAATAATCAAATTGAATTGTCTATGCACAAAGAAATCTTAAGTACCAAATGTGTAAAGTAAGAGGAAGAATAATTTGAACTTCATAAGGGAAGCTACCTTATTCAGGGGGAGCTTACTCGTAAAGATCACTTCCTTGATATTTTTTTTAATTTAAGAATTCTATGCATATACTCAATGTTTTTATAATCATCAAAAAGGGGGAGATTGTTGATCCATTTATTGATTTTGATGATTAATAAAGGAATTGAGTATATTTATTTGATTACTAATGGATTTTATAAGTGTTTCAGGACTTAAATTTATTTGATCAATTTAAAGGAATTAAGAAATGAATTTTGAATCAAATACAAATCAGAGATTTCAAAGTTTCAGAGCTTGGAGTCGACACCTAGAAAGTCTGGAGCCGACCCCATGGCCAATTCAATTTTAATCTGATTTTTGATACAACCTGGAGCCGACACCTAGAGTTTCGGAGCCGACACCTAAGGTTTCGGAGTCGACACTTACAGTGTCTGGAGCCGACTCCGATGCGGGGACAGAACGTTGATTTTTTGAGCATCCTGGAGCCGACACCTACAGTATTCGGGAGCCGACACCTGACGACGGCGAGCCGACACTTACTTTTGCGGAGCCGACTCCACGACGAACTCAGATTTTACTATTTATGGAAAAACGATCTGGAGCCGACACCTGAAAAGCTGGAGCCGACTCCAACCCACCTGGACGAAAAATTAAAAATGCCAGATCAGCTCTAACGGTAATATTTTTGATTTCTGACATCTAACGGCTATTTTTTATGAATGGAAAATCCTTCCAGGTACACTCCAACGGCTAGATTTCCACCCAAAAATGAATCAAAGGAAAATCTATAAAAAGGGGGAAAAACAACCGTTTGAAAAAAAAAGAGAGATAAAAACGGATAGACAAAAATCAAAAATCCGAAAAGTCTTGAGCCTTATATCCAAGAGAGGAGCTTTCAAATTCAAATCCTTCCACTCCACAAAGCTCAAAGAAGAATCCAAGCCATTCAAATAGTGAAAAATCGGAGGATTCTCAACTAGAAGAAAAAGACCAACTTTTCAATCTTCTCAACTGCATCTACTGTGAGGAATCGGAGCTGAGGCTTGATTCAACCCAGCAAGGAGAAGAGGAAAAGAAGAAAAGCTCAAAGCCAAACAACTTCAAACCAGGCTTTTCTAAACCTATTTACTTTTCTTTGAATATTTGCTCATTGAGGAGCTGTGAAACTTTGTAAAACATTCTTATACTTGTTTGTGCCTAGTTCAATCAAAGGGGATTGAACTAGTGGAGGTTGTTAACCTCGGGTCAAGCTAGTTTAGCTTGAGTTTAGGGTTGTGTGCTGGTGAGCCCGTAAAACCGGCTGGGTTCGTTGTGATCCCGGGTAAAACAACAAGTTTGAGTTGTGAACTTGTAAAACAACTCGGCTGTAATCGAGGAGATTATAGTGTGGACCCAAGTAGNAACTTGTAAAACAACTCGGCTGTAATCGAGGTGATTATAGTGTGGACCCAAGTAGGATCTTGGGAGTGGACGTAGGTGTTGGATACACCGAACCACTATAAAATCTTTGTGTTTGCCGTGCTTCCATTGACTCTATCTCTATCTCTGTTTTATTCGCTGTACTTTGTATTTACATTGCATTTGTTTTCATTCATCTTAAGCAAACAATTTTTCAAGAGGCTAAATTTTTAAAGAACCCAATTCACCCCCCCCCCTCTTGGGTTGTCATCTGGGCCAACAATTGGTATCAGAGCAAGTGCTCATTAGATTTTGATCACACGATCAAGAGCTAAAGATCCAAATGGCAACTCAAGTTGGATCATTTGCCGAAGGTCATTCTACAAATAGACCTCCTTTGTTTAATGGTTCCAACTATTCTTATTGGAAAGCAAGAATGAGGATATTCATTCAAGCTTCTGATTATGAATTTGGGGTGTTATAACTAATGGACCTAGTACACCCACACACGTTGTTGATGGCACTATTGTTCCTAAGCCCGAAAGGGATTGGAATGATAATGATAGGAAAATGGCACAGCTCAATGCTAAGGCCATGAATGTCTTATATTGCTCTTTAGATGCTAATGAATTTAATAGAATCTCCACTTGTAATTCGCAAAGGAGATTTGGGATAGATTAGAGGTTACCCATGAGGGTACTAACCAAGTAAAAGAATCCAAAATAAACATTCTTGTTCATAAATATGAGTTATTTTGCATGGAACAAACTGAAAATATAGCTAGCATGTATACTAGATTTACTGATATTGTAAATGGGTTGAAAAGTTTAGGCAAAACATATTCTAACTCTGAACTTGTTCGAAAAATTCTCAGGTCACTTCCAAGAACGTGGGAAGCGAAGGTGACAGCAATCCAAGAAGCAAAGGACCTCAACACCTTACCCTTAGAGGAGCTTCTAGGATCCCTAATGACCATGAATTGACCATGAAGCAGCACATAGAAGAAGATGTGAAAAAGAAAAAGACCATAGCTCTTAAGGCTGCTGAAAATGAGGAGAGCTGCAATGATAGTGAAGAAGATGATGATGAGACAGCTCTTCTAGCAAGAAAGTTCAAAAAATTCATGAGGAGAAAGAGACCCTTCCACAAGAAGAAATTTGGAACTAAGATGGAAGAGAGAAAGAAAAAAAGACAAGGACAAGGATAAAGAGAAAGACCCCTTGATTTGCTATGAATGTAAGAAACCGGGGCATTACAGATATGATTGTCCTCAACTGAAAAAGACTTTCAAGAAGAAAAAGAAAGCCTATGTTGCAACTTGGAGAGCGATGAATCCTCATCGGAGGAAGAACAAAAGGAGGTTGCTAACATTTGCTTTATGGCAAACGAAGAGGATGAGGTAAGTTCTGAAAACCCTTGCGATGAATTTGCTTTTGATGAATTGTTTGATGCTTTTAATGAACTTGTTGGTGATTTCAAAATTTTGAAAAAGAAATATAAGTTTTTGAAAAATGAAAATTTAACTTTGATTAAAGAAAAGAAAATCTTAATAAAGAAACTAAAGTGCTGAAATCTGAAAAAGATAATTTGACTAAAGAAAAAGAATCAATTTCTAATGAAAATGATAAACTAAAGAAGGAAGTTGATAAATATAAAAGTATTGTTGATAAATTCACTTATAGTTCAGAAAAACTTAATTTATTGTTAAGTAATCAAAGAGCTATATATGATAAGGCTGGTTTAGGATATAGACCTAATTTGAAACAAAAATTTGTCAAAAACTTTTTAAAAGAACAAAATAATGATAATGTTACATGTCATTACTGTAACAAGAAGGGACACAAAGTTTTTGAATGCAATTTTAAGAAAATAGATAAGAAGATAAATAGTAAAGGAAAGAAAATTTGGGTTCCAAAGGAACAATGTTTATGCTACTAACCATGAAGGACCCAAGAAAGCTTGGGTACCTAAATATAAGACTTAATTATTTTTGCAGGAGTGTCTTGCGGCCAAAAGATCAAAGAGAAAGTGGTATCTCGATAGCGGCTGCTCAAGACACATGACGGGTGACAAGGATCAATTCATCACCCTTGAAAGCAAAAAGAGGAGTAGTTACATTTGGTGACAATGGCAAAGGCCAAATCATGGGGTTTGGTAACATTCAAATAACTCCCTCCACATATATTGAAAATGTCTTATATGTTAATGGTTTGAAACATAATTTAATTAGCATTAGTCAATTATGTGATAAAGGTTTTAAAGTATCATTTGAAGCTTCTATATGCACAGTTTCTAATCCCATTGATAATAGCATTGTTTTTATTGGAAATAGAAATGGCAATGTATACTTGATTGATTTAGACAATTTGTCTACTAGTAATCATTGCTTAGTTGCTAATAATGCTAATATAAATGAGATTGGTTGGTTGTGGCATCGTAGATTAGGTCATGCAAGCACACACCTTATTTCAAAATTAATTAGAATGGATTTAGTAAAAGGACTTCCACAATTAGATTTTG
Source organism: Calamus simplicifolius (assembly GCA_900491605.1). Classification (NCBI taxonomy): domain Eukaryota; kingdom Viridiplantae; phylum Streptophyta; class Magnoliopsida; order Arecales; family Arecaceae; genus Calamus; species Calamus simplicifolius. The sequence goes on from UESW01004390.1 coordinate 686,487, forward strand.
AAAATAATAAAATTTGTGATGCATGTCAATTTGGAAAACAAACTAGAAATTCTTTCAAAACTAAAAATATTGTTTCCACTTCTAGGCCACTTGAACTACTTCACATGGATCTTTTTGGACCTACTAGAACCACAAGTCTAGGAGGAAAGAAATATGGTCTTGTGATTGTAGATGATTACTCTAGATACACTTGGGTATTATTTTTAGCTCATAAGGATGAGACCTTTCCACTATTTTTGAAATTCTTCAAGAAGGTCACAAATGAGAAAAACAACACCATAGTGTCTCTAAGAAGTGATCATGGCACTGAATTTGAAAATCATTTATTTGAAAATTTTTGCATAGAAAATGGCATCCATCATAATTTTTCTGCACCTAGAACACCGCAACAAAATGGTGTAGTTGAAAGAAAAAATAGAACCCTAGAAGACATGGCCCGTACCATGCTATGTGAAAGCAACTTACCAAAATACTTTTGGGCGGAAGCTATAAACACGGCATGCTACATTCTTAATAGAGCTTTAATTAGGCCAATCATTAAGAAAACACCTTATGAACTATGGAATAATAGAAAACCAAACATAAGTTATTTTCATGCATTTGGTTGTAAATGTTTCATTCATAATAATGGTAAAGATAATCTAGGAAAATTTGATGCAAAATCTGATGAAGGCATATTTCTTAGGATATTCAACATCTAGTAAAGCCTATAGAGTATTTAACAAGAGAAACTTAATTGTAGAAGAATCTATTCATGTAATTTTTGATGAATCTTTAGCATCAAGTTCTAAAAAGATTGATGATGAGGAAGATACAAACATTCTAGAAAGAGACATTGAAAAATTAAATATAGATGTATCTTCAGATCATGAACAAGAAGCTAAAGATAATGATTCTCCTAGTGTTGATGTTGTTGATGGAAATCATAATGATATAGATCTACCTAGAGATTGGAGATATGCCTATGGTCATCCAAAGAATTAATTATAGGTGATCCATCTCAAGGAGTAAGAACTAGATCATCAATGAGAAACATCAATAATCATCTTGCATTTGTATCTCAAATTGAACCTAAAACTATTGAAGAAGCTGAAAAAGATAATAATTGGATGTTAGCCATGCAAGAAGAATTAAATCAATTTACTAGAAATAATGTTTGGACATTAGTAGATAGACCTAAAGATCATTCTGTTATAGGATCAAAATGGGTATTTAGAAATAAATTAGATGAAAATGGCATAGTAATTAGAAACAAAGCTAGATTAGTTGCAAAAGGATATAATCAAGAAGAAGGAATTGATTTTGATGAAACTTTTGCACCTGTAGCTAGACTTGAAGCAATTAGATTGTTACTTGCATTTGCATGTCATATGCATATCAATTTATTTCAAATGGATGTTAAAAGCGCATTTTTAAATGGATTTATAAATGAAGAAGTTTTTGTTGAACAACCACCTGGTTTTGAAGATCATGAATTTCCAAATCATGTTTTTAAATTACACAAAGCACTATATGGTTTAAAACAAGCACCTAGAGCTTGGTATGAAAGATTAAGTAAATTTCTGATTGAAAATGATTTTGTAAGAGGAAATGTTGATAAAACACTATTTTTGAAAACAAAAGACAAGATTTATTAGTAGTACAAATATATGTTGATGATATTGTATTCGGTGCTACTAACAATTTGTTATGTCAAGAATTTGCTAAGTTAATGCAGGGTGAGTTTGAAATGAGCATGATGGGAGAACTCAACTTCTTCCTAGGACTTCAAATCAAACAAAGCAAAGATGGAATTTCATCAATCAAGCCAAATACACAAAAGAACTGCTCAAGAAGTTTGGAATGGAGTCAATCAAACCACTTGGAACACCTATGAGTCCTTCATGCAAATTGGACAAAGATGAAGATGGTAAGAAAGTAGATCAAAAATATTACAGAGGTATGATTGGATCTCTTCTTTACTTAACTGCTAGTAGACCAGATATTATGTTTGCAGTATGTCTATGTGCTAGATTTCAATCTGAACCTAAAGAATCTCACTTAATTGCTGTAAAAAGAATTTTAAGATATTTAAGTGGAACTAAAAATGTAGGTTTATGGTACTCTAGAGACTCAACATTAAATTTAATTGCATATTCTGATTCTGACTATGCTGGATGTAAATTAGATAGAAAAAGCACAAGTGGTGCATGTCAATTCTTAGGATGTAACTTAATCTCTTGGTTTAGCAAAAAGCAAAATTCGGTTGCATTATCTACTGCTGAAGCAGAATATGTTGCAGCTGGAAGTTGCTGTGCTCAAATCCTTTGGATTAAGAGACAACTTGAAGATTATGGCATAACCCTTGATAAAACACCAATTAGATGTGATAACACGAGTGCAATAAATCTAACTAAAAATCCAATTCAACATTCAAGAACAAAACACATTGAAATTAGATATCATTTCATAAGAGAACATGTAGCTAATAATGAAATTTGTCTTGAATATGTTAATACTGAGGAACAATTAGCTGACATATTTACAAAACCTTTGAGTGAAGAAAGATTTTGTTATCTTAGAGGTGAATTAGGGATATGTGACCCTTGGATTGATTTTGATACATTAAGGAATGAGAATCTAAAATTTCTATCAATTTCTTGATATTCCCTTCATATTTTAAGGACAAATTATCTAGTCATTTGAGCTATTTGATCCTTAATACTCCATTTTTATCAAAATTTTATAAAATTTATTTTGACAAGTTTCAGTCATTTGAATCTCATATATTTTTTCTGAAACTGTCTTGGAGTCGACACCTCAGAATGAGGAGTCGACACCTCTGACTGTGTCGCTCTCGGTCCCTGACCTTGGAGCCGACACCTGTAAAGTGGAGCCGACTCCAGTTCGAGCGCTGACTGTGTTAGCGATTTGGAGTCGACACCCGACTTTGCGGGAGTCGACACCTGGGAGTCAAATGTTGATTTATTAGGGCAGAGTCGACACCTCGTCACTTCATCACTTTCTCAAATCCTAACCAAACTCTTCCAAAATTTCTCCAAAACTTCCCCATCTCTAATTCCATCCAAATCGAACCTTTCCAAAGATCAAATGGCACCCAAAAGGAGAGAATCAGTGGTTGGAGCGCGGTAACTACGGGAAAGCGGTCCGCACGTCGTCCCGTTCGTGAGCCGACTCCAAGCAGCGATTCGTCCCAGATTCTGACAATCCCAACACATCTTCCACAAAGGTAGATACCCTAGCTGATAGAGTCATCACAATGGGTAGAAAAGTTGATTTTGACCTATTTGAATCCGAAGGTTTTTCAATCGGGAGACAATTGAAGGAAATGGGCTGGGATAAGCTGTGTTCTCTTGATGTTCCTACCTATCCAGCCCTAGTAAAAGAATTCTATTTCAATTTGGCTAGAGGGGATGGAGGTTTAGTAAGCAATGTTAAAGGAAAAGGATTCATCTCACCTTTCAAAAGCTCGGAAACCTCCTCAGCATCCCGATCACTGGTTTAGCAGCTGACATGCATAGTGATAGGTCAGCAGCCCTTTCAAGGATGTTAGGAAGGGATGTAACTGAGTTTGAAGAAATTAGAGCCAATCAACTACCCTTGGAATTGAGATTATTACACAATATATGCAGTAGGATCTTGTTTCCAAAAACTGGTCGGTTTGAGTATGTCTCGGAGCGAGACATTGTGGTTATGGACAGTGTTCTGACTGGGCAGCCGATCAATCTGGCAGCAATGATGATTTTTTATATGGCAGAAGCTGGAGGGAAAAGGAGATCATCCCTACCTATGGAATGGTACTAACTATGGTATTCAAGAGCCAAGGGGTTACAATTCAAGAGAATGAACTTTCCAAGAACCTAAGGCACACAGATTACTATAGCTTAGCTACATTGCATCGGATGGGTTTTGTCAAGGTGAATGGTCAATGGGATAGGAAAGGACACCTAGATGAAAGAGCCCCTATGCCGAGAGTTTCTGAGCCTTGCGAGGCTGGACCATCATTTAGGGTTCCTTCTCCACAGCCTAGGAGTCCCATTTCTGCTCCTGTTCCTGCTCCTGCACCTGCACAAGTTTATGATCAACCATCCACTTCTTCGACTGGATTCTCAGACCTTCAAATGGAGCAATTAAAAAGTTTGTTTGCAGCTCAGAAGGATGAGTTTGACAGTAAATTTATGAATTAAAAGAATCACTTTACTCCCTTGATGATCGGATTGCAAAGATTGAATCAACTCTCAACTCCTCCGCAGAATCTTTAAATGGTGATTTGAAGAACATCTTTGAAGAGCTTAAAGAGATTTGTGGAGATGGTGAAACTTATTCAAAGTGCAACGCCGAACTTCAAGACAAAATCACAACAGCTTGCACATTTGTGGATGAGAGACTAAAAGATTATGTTAGACTTCAATGTGATGGAATGAAAAATATAGTAGACCATTTAACAAGAATAGTTAGAAAGAACTTTTGATGTAGTGTATGTTTAATTTGTTGAAATGTTGTTTACATTTTGATGTAATGAAGTTAATGTAATGAAGTTTAAAGAGGGAGAGAATTATGTAATACTTGACAATATGTTGATGTAGTAAAGCTTATGTTAATGAATGAAAAGTTTTTTTGTAATATTTGACTTTTGATTATCTTTTTGATGCAATTATCCTTTGATGCAGTAAAATATTCTTTACCTTTTTGTTGATTACAAAAAAGGGGAGAGAATTAGGATTGTATATGCATTAAGAGGGAGAAAATTATATGGAAAGAATTATAGTTGAGAATGTTAATTGATTAATATGATATTGAGTTATTGATATGGATTGATAATCAAATTGAATTGTCTATGCACAAAGAAATCTTAAGTATCAAAGAGGAAGAATAATTTGAATTTGAACTTCATAAGAGAAGCTACCTTATTCAGGGGGAGCTTACTCGTAAAGATCACTTCCTTGATATTCTTTTAATTTAAGAATTCTATGCATATACTCAATGTTTTTATAATCATCAAAAAGGGGGAGATTGTTGATCCATTCATTGATTTTGATGATTAATAAAGGAATTGAGTATATTTATTTGATTACTAATGGATTTTATAAGTGTTTCAGGACTTAAATTTATTTGATCAATTTAAAGGAATTAAGAAATTAATTTTGAATCAATACAAATCAGAGATTTCAAAGTTTCAGAGCTTGGAGTCGACACCTAGAAAGTCTGGAGCCGACCCCATGGCCAATTCAATTTTAATCTGATTTTTGATACAACTGGAGCCGACACCTAGAGTTTCGGAGCCGACACCTAAGGTTTCGGAGTCGACACTTACTGTGTCTGGAGCCGACTCCGATGCTGGAACAGAGCGTTGATTTTTGAGCATCCTGGAGCCGACACCTACAGTTTTCGGGAGCCGACACCTGACGACGGCGAGCCGACACTTACTTTTGCGGAGCCGACTCCACGACGAACTCAGATTTTACTATTTATGGAAAAACGATTCGGAGCCGACACCTGAAAAGCTGGAGCCGACTCCAACCCATCTGGAACGAAAAATCAAAAATGCCAGATCAGCTCTAACGGTAATATTTTTGATTTCTAACATCTAACGGCTATTTTTTATGAATGGAAAATCCTTCAGGTACACTCCAACGGCTAGATTTCCACCCAAAAATGAATCAAAGAAAATCTATAAAAAGGGAAAAACAACCGTTTGAAAAAAAATAGAAAGAGAGATAGAAAAGATAGACAAAAATCAAAAATCAAAATCCGAGAAGTCTTGAGCCATATATCCAAGAGAGGAGCTTTCAAGTTCAAAACCTTCCACTCCACAAAGCTCAAAGAAGAATCCAAGCCGTTCAAATAGGGAAAAATCGGAGGATTCTCAACTAGAAGAAAGAGACCAACTTTTCAATCTTCTCAACTGCATCTACTGTGAAGAATCAGAGCTGAGGCTTGATTCAACCCAGTAAGAAGAAGAGGAAAAGAAGAAAAGCTCAAAGCCAAACAACTTCAAACAGGCTTTTCTAAACCTATTTACTTTTCTTTGAATATTTGCTCATTAAGGAGCTGTGAAAATTTGTAAAACATTCTTATTCTTGTTTGTGCCTAGTTCAATCAAAGGGGATTGAACTAGTGGAGGTTGTTAACCTCGGGTCAAGCTAGTTTTGCTTGAGTTTTGGGTTTGTGCTGGTGAGCCCAAAAAACCGGCTGGGTTCATTGTGATCCCGGGTAAAACAACAAGTTTGAGTTGTGAACTTGTAAAACAACTCGGCTGTAATCGAGGTGATTATAGTGTGGACCCAAGTAGGATCTTGGGAGTGGACGTAGGTGTTGGATACACCGAACCACTATAAAATCTTTGTGTTTGCCGTGCTTCCATTGACTCTATCTCTATCTCTGTTTTATTCGCTGTACTTTGTATTTACATTGCATTTGTTTTCATTCATCTTAAGCAAACAATTTTTCAAGAAGCTAAATTTTTAAAGAACCCAATTCACCCCCCTCTTGGGTTGTCATATGGGCCAACAGAAAGGATAAAACCCATAGGGTGTAAATGGGTTTTCAAGAGGAAAAGAGGCGCAGACGGAAAGGTAGAGACCTATAAAGCACGTCTGGTTGCCAATGGGTATCGTCAACGTTATTGTATTGACTATGACGAAACGTTTTCTCCTGTGGCAATGCTGAAATCCATTCGGATTATGCTAGCTATAGCAGCACACTTCGATTATGAGATTTGGCAGATGGATGTTAAAACCACTTTTCTAAATGGTGATTTAGAAGAACAGGTGTATATGATACAGCCTGAAGGTTTTATATCTGAAGATGAGTCTAAAGTGTGCAGGCTACAGAAGTCTATTTATGGACTTAAGCAAGCATCAAGGAGTTGGAACATACGATTTGATAAAGTGATCAAATCTTATGGCTTTATTAAGAATAAAGAAGAACCTTGCATTTATAAATGGGCTAACGATTCTGTTATTGTATTTCTTGTATTATATGTGGATGATATTTTCTTAATCGGGAATGATATCCCTGCATTACAAGGAATAAAGACATGGTTATCATCACAATTCTCCATGAAAGATCTAGGAGAAGCATCATACATCCTAGGGATGAAGATCTATAGAGATAGATCTAAGAGGATGCTAGGTTTATCCCAATCTACGTACATTGACACAGTGCTAAAGAGGTTTAGCATGGAGAATTCCAAGAAAGGCTATCTTCCGATAGGCCATGGAATTCATCTTTCTAAGAAGGATTGTCCGACAACTCCTAATGAAAGAGAACGTATGAGTCGAATTCCATATGCTTCGGCAGTATGATCGATTATGTACACCATGACATGTACAAGATCAGATGTGGCATACTCACTAGGAGTAGTGAGTAGATACCAATCTGATCCAGGAGAAAAACACTGTCAAGTTGTTAAGACAATCCTTAAGTATTTGAGAAATACTAAGGACCAGTGGTTAGTCTATGGAGAGTCTGATTTGAAACTTGTTGGATATACTGATTCCAGTTTTCAATCAGATCATGATGATAGCAAAAGTGTATCGGGTTTCGTGTTTATCCTAAATGGTGGAGCTGTTTGCTGGAAAAGTTCCAAGCAACATACAGTAGCAGATTCGGTGTGCGAGGCAGAGTACATCGCTGCATCAGATGCTACGAAAGAAGCTGTGTGGCTGCGAAAGTTCATCTCCGAGCTTGGAGTGACACCTTCCATAGATGAACCAGTCCTGTTATACAGTGATAGCACTGGTGCCATAGCTCAAGCAAAGGAACCACGAGCACATCAGCGCACCAAGCACATACTGTGCTGGTTTCATCCTATTCGAGAGATAGTAGACCGAGGTGACATAAATCTTCAGAAGATTGATGGAAAGGAAAACCTAGGTGACCCATTTACTAAAGCACTCAGCATCAAGGAGTTTGACAACTATAAGTTGAAGATGGGTATTAGATACTGTAATAAGTGGCTTTAGGCTAAGTGGGAGTTTGTTGGGAATTGTATCCTAAAGCCAATCATTTGATGATTGTGCTGATATAAATTGTATATAAATTGATATATTAATAAAAGTTATTTGGCAGTTTATTCATTACAAGAACATCTTCTTAATACTCCTGAAAGTAATGAAGCCCTTAGGATCTTCCTCACGATAAAGGAGGATTTATCTTAGAAGGTCCTTAAAAGAGTTCGCGACCAAATGATATACTATAACAGGGTCATAGTACTATCAATTATAGGATGTTGTATATCATATTTGTTGGTTATCCTCTTAACCAAGGAGTGTAGAGACACTGGTATGACATACAAGTGAAAGTGTAGGAGTACATTTCACCGAACGTGACTCATTTCCGGATACTGCTGTCAAGAGTTAATCCGAGAAGATATAGATATAAGTATCCTTCAGACCTGAAGATCACAACCAGTGGCTTACAAGCAACTCATTGTACTTAGGTGCCGGACCACCTGGATTTCTAATCCAGCTACGAAAGGTTACTGGGTGCAGTCAAGTACTTGTGATAGTCAGTTGTGGATCAAGATGGAATTTGATCTATCCCATTAAAAGGAGAAATGCTTATGTTTCAATTTAGCAAGACCTTGGCCAAGGCACTTCATGTGAAAGTCACATGATCACTAAAGTTGAAATCACTTTATGGATTTGCTACTTAGAGTTGACAGGCTCTTAAGCCATCCTTAGCATTTGTGGTCAAGAGGATGAATTATACGGTAACTGTTTCTTAGGGTTCTTGGAGTTTGCTCGGCAACTCTTCGACCTATCCGGACGTCGGGTTCCATTGCTAGATGGGCACATCGATTAGTATAGAAAGTTATTTCTATGCTACCGGCTTAGGTTCAAACCTAGAGAGTCACACGCATAGAAGTTTCCTAGGATGATCTATTTGCTGATCAATGATTGAGAATCGTATATGATTTAATTAATCAATTTGATTGATTGAATTATCTCAATTGGGTTAAGTACAATTGAATAAGATTCAATTTGGTTTAAGTCTATTAGAAGGACAAGTCAATTTTAAATATTGATTTAAAATTAGACTTGATTTGAATTTAAATAGATTCAGGACTAGCCAAATTTGATTTGGGCTTGGACCATGATCTATGTGGGTTAAGTCAAATAAATTCAGATCAGAACCCAAACCTCTCGAATATGGATCTCATATGATGAGATGGCTAAAATCTCATCTCATGAGATAGAATTTAATGCATGACATTTATTTACCGAACGTCGAATTTATCCCTCGTCTCTTTGGTTTTCTCCGAACATCGGAATTAAACCAAGCATCGCGCCTTCGGCGTTTCTTCGCTTTTGCCAAACGATAGATTCTTAAATGTCAGAATTAAATGTCAAGACTAAATCGAGACTATAAATAGAGTGCATTCCCTCACCAGAGAACACACAAAAATGTTGATCCATTCATTGATTTTGATGATTAATAAAGGAATTGAGTATATTTATTTGATTACTAATGGATTTTATAAGTGTTTCAGGACTTAAATTTATTTGATCAATTTAAAGGAATTAAGAAATGAATTTTGAATCAAATACAAATCAGAGATTTCAAAGTTTCAGAGCTTGGAGTCGACACCTAGAAAGTCTGGAGCCGACCCCATGGCCAATTCAATTTTAATCTGATTTTTGATACAACCTGGAGCCGACACCTAGAGTTTCGGAGCCGACACCTAAGGTTTCGGAGTCGACACTTACTGTGTCTGGAGCCGACTCCGATGCTGGAACAGAGCGTTGATTTTTCTGAGCATCCTGGAGCCGACACCTACAGTTTTCGGGAGCCGACACCTGACGACGGCGAGCCGACACTTACTTTTGCGGAGCCGACTCCACGACGAACTCAGATTTTACTATTTATGGAAAAATGATTCGGAGCCGACACCTGAAAAGCTGGAGCCGACTCCAACCCACCTGGACGAAAAATCAAAAATGCCAGATCAGCTCTAACGGTAATATTTTTGATTTCTGACATCTAACGGCTATTTTTTATGAATGGAAAATCCTTCCAGGTACACTCCAACGGCTAGATTTCCACCCAAAAATGAATCAAAGGAAAATCTATAAAAAGGGGAAAAACAACCGTTTGAAAATATAGAAAGAGAGATAGAAACGGATAGACAAAAATCAAAAATCAAAATCCGAGAAGTCTTGAGCCTTATATCCAAGAGAGGAGCTTTCAAGTTCAAAACCTTCCACTCCACAAAGCTCAAAGAAGAATCCAAGCCGTTCAAATAGAGAAAAATCGGAGGATTCTCAACTAGAAGAAAGAGACCAACTTTTCAATCTTCTCAACTGCATCTACTGTGAAGAATCGGAGCTGAGGCTTGATTCAACCCAGCAAGGAGAAGAGGAAAAGAAGAAAAGAAGAAAAGCTCAAAGCCAAACAACTTCAAACCAGGCTTTTCTAAACCTATTTACTTTTCTTTGAATATTTGCTCATTAAGGAGCTGTGAAAATTTGTAAAACATTCTTATTCTTGTTTGTGCCTAGTTCAATCAAAGGGGATTGAACTAGTGGAGGTTGTTAACCTCGGGTCAAGCTAGTTTTGCTTGAGTTTTGGGTTGTGTGCTGGTGAGCCCGAAAAACCGGCTGGGTTCGTTGTGATCCCGGGTAAAACAACAAGTTTGAGTTGTGAACTTGTAAAACAACTCGGCTGTAATCGAGGTGATTATAGTGTGGACCCAAGTAGGATCTTGGGAGTGGACGTAGGTGTTGGATACACCGAACCACTATAAAATCTTTGTGTTTGCCGTGCTTTCATTGACTCTATCTCTATCTCTGTTTTATTCGCTGTACTTTATATTTACATTGCATTTGTTTTCATTCATCTTAAGCAAACAATTTTTCAAGAGGCTAAATTTTTAAAGAACCCAATTCACCCCCCCCCCTCTTGGGTTGTCATCTGGGCCAACAATTGGTATCAGAGCAAGTGCTCATTAGATTTTGATCACACGATCAAGAGCTAAAGATCCAAATGGCAACTCAAGTTGGATCATTTGCCGAAGGTCATTCTACAAATAGACCTCCTTTGTTTAATGGTTCCAACTATTCTTATTGGAAAGCAAGAATGAGGATATTCATTCAAGCTTCTGATTATGAATTGTGGGGTGTTATAACTAATGGACCTAGTACACCCACACACGTTGTTGATGGCACTATTGTTCCTAAGCCCGAAAGGGATTGGAATGATAATGATAGGAAAATGGCACAGCTCAATGCTAAGGCCATGAATGTCTTATATTGCTCTTTAGATGCTAATGAATTTAATAGAATCTCCACTTGTAATTCGCAAAGGAGATTTGGGATAGATTAGAGGTTACCCATGAGGGTACTAACCAAGTAAAAGAATCCAAAATAAACATTCTTGTTCATAAATATGAGTTATTTTGCATGGAACAAACTGAAAATATAGCTAGCATGTATACTAGATTTACTGATATTGTAAATGGGTTGAAAAGTTTAGGCAAAACATATTCTAACTCTGAACTTGTTCGAAAAATTCTCAGGTCACTTCCAAGAACGTGGGAAGCGAAGGTGACAGCAATCCAAGAAGCAAAGGACCTCAACACCTTACCCTTAGAGGAGCTTCTAGGATCCCTAATGACCCATGAATTGACCATGAAGCAGCACATAGAAGAAGATGTGAAAAAGAAAAAGACCATAGCTCTTAAGGCTGCTGAAAATGAGGAGAGCTGCAATGATAGTGAAGAAGATGATGATGAGACAGCTCTTCTAGCAAGAAAGTTCAAAAAATTCATGAGGAGAAAGAGACCCTTCCACAAGAAGAAATTTGGAACTAAGATGGAAGGAGAGAAAGAAAAAGACAAGGACAAGGATAAAGAGAAAGACCCCTTGATTTGCTATGAATGTAAGAAACCGGGGCATTACAGATATGATTGTCCTCAACTGAAAAAGACTTTCAAGAAGAAAAAGAAAGCCTATGTTGCAACCTGGAGCGACAGCGATGAATCCTCATCGGAGGAAGAACAAAAGGAGGTTGCTAACATTTGCTTTATGGCAAACGAAGAGGATGAGGTAAGTTCTGAAAACCCTTGCGATGAATTTGCTTTTGATGAATTGTTTGATGCTTTTAATGAACTTGTGGTGATTTCAAAATTTTGAAAAAGAAATATAAGTTTTTGAAAAATGAAAATTTAACTTTGATTGAAGAAAAAGAAAATCTTAATAAAGAAACTAAAGTGCTGAAATCTGAAAAAGACAATTTGACTAAAGAAAAAGAATCAATTTCTAATGAAAATGATAAACTAAAGAAGGAAGTTGATAAATATAAAAGTATTGTTGATAAATTCACTTATAGTTCAGAAAAACTTAATTTATTGTTAAGTAATCAAAGAGCTATATATGATAAGGCTGGTTTAGGATATAGACCTAATTTGAAACAAAAATTTGTCAAAAACTTTTTTAAAAGGAACAAAACCTTGATAATGTTACATGTCATTACTGTAACAAGAAGGGACACAAAGTTTTTGAATGCAATTTTAAGAAAATAGATAAGAAGATAAATAGTAAAGGAAAGAAAATTTGGGTTCCTAAAGGAACAATTGTTTATGCTACTAACCATGAAGGACCCAAGAAAGCTTGGGTACCTAAATATAAGACTTAATTATTTTTGCAGGAGTGTCTTGCGGCCAAAAGATCAAAGAGAAAGTGGTATCTCGATAGCGGCTGCTCAAGGCACATGACGGGTGACAAGGATCAATTCATCACCCTTGAAAGCAAAAGAGGAGGAGTAGTTACATTTGGCGACAATGGCAAAGGCCAAATCTTGGGGTTTGGTAACATTCAAATAACTCCCTCCACATATATTGAAAATGTCTTATATGTTGATGGTTTGAAACATAATTTAATTAGCATTAGTCAATTATGTGACAAAGGTTTTAAAGTATCATTTGAATCTTCTATATGCACAGTTTCTAATCCCATTGATAATAGCATTGTTTTTATTGGAAATAGAAATGGCAATGTATACCTGATTGATTTAGACAATTTGTCTACTAGTAATCATTGCCTAGTTGCTAATAATGCTAATATAAATGAGATTGGTTGGTTGTGGCATCGTAGATTAGGTCATGCAAGCACACACCTTATTTCAAAATTAATTAGAATGGATTTAGTAAAAGGACTTCCACAATTAGATTTTGAAAATAATAAAATTTGTGATGCATGTCAATTTGGAAAACAAACTAGAAATTCTTTCAAAACTAAAAATATTGTTTCCACTTCTAGGCCACTTGAACTACTTCACATGGATCTTTTTGGACCTACTAGAACCACAAGTCTAGGAGGAAAGAAATATGGTCTTGTGATTGTAGATGATTACTCTAGATACACTTGGGTATTATTTTTAGCTCATAAGGATGAGACCTTTCCACTATTTTTGAAATTCTTCAAGAAGGTCACAAATGAGAAAAACAACACCATAGTGTCTCTAAGAAGTGATCATGGCACCGAATTTGAAAATCATTTATTTAAAAATTTTTGCATAGAAAATGGCATCCATCATAATTTTTCTGCACCTAGAACACCGCAACAAAATGGTGTAGTTGAAAGAAAAAATAGAACCCTAGAAGACATGGCCCGTACCATGCTATGTGAAAGCAACTTACCAAAATACTTTTGGGCAGAAGCTATAAACACGGCATGCTACATCCTTAATAGAGCTTTAATTAGGCCAATCATTAAGAAAACACCTTATGAACTATGGAATAATAGAAAACCAAACATAAGCTATTTTCATGCATTTGGTTGTAAGTGTTTCATTCATAATAATGGCAAAGATAACCTAGGAAAATTTGATGCAAAATCTGATGAAGGCATATTCTTAGGATATTCAACATCAAGTAAAGCTTATAGAGTATTTAACAAGAGAAACTTAATAGTAGAAGAATCTATTCATGTAATCTTTGATGAATCTTTAGCATCAAGTTCTAAAAAGATTGATGATGAGGAAGATACAAACATTCTAGAAAGAGACATTGAAAAATTAAATATAGATGTATCTTCAGATCATGAACAAGAAGCTAAAGATAATGATTCTCCTAGTGTTGATGTTGTTGATGAAATCGTAATGATATAGATCTACCTAGAGATTGGAGATATGCCTATGGTCATCCAAGAGAATTAATTATAGGTGATCCATCTCAAGGAGTAAGAACTAGATCATCAATGAGAAACATCAATAATCATCTTGCATTTGTATCTCAAATTGAACCAAAAACTATTGAAGAAGCTGAAAAAGATAATAACTGGATGTTAGCCATGCAAGAAGAATTAAATCAATTCACTAGAAATAATGTTTGGACATTAGTGGATAGACCTAAAGATCATTCTGTAATAGGATCAAAATGGGTATTTAGAAATAAATTAGACGAAAATGGCATAGTAATAAGAAACAAAGCTAGATTAGTTGCAAAAGGATATAATCAAGAAGAAGGAATTGATTTTGATGAAACTTTTGCACCTGTAGCTAGACTTGAAGCAATTAGATTATTACTTGCATTTGCATGCCATATGCATATCAATTTATTTCAAATGGATGTTAAAAGCGCATTCTTAAATGGATTTATAAATGAAGAAGTTTTTGTTGAACAACCACCGGGATTTGAAGATCATGAATTTCCAAATCATGTTTTTAAATTACACAAAGCACTATATGGTTTGAAACAAGCACCTAGGGCTTGGTATGAAAGATTAAGTAAATTTCTGATTGAAAATGATTTTGTAAGAGGAAATGTCGATAAAACACTATTTTTGAAAACAAAAGACAAAGATTTATTAGTAGTACAGATATATGTTGATGATATTGTTTTCGGTGCTACTAACAATTTGTTATGTCAAGAATTTGCAAAGTTAATGCAGGGTGAGTTTGAAATGAGTATGATGGGAGAACTCAACTTCTTCCTAGGACTTCAAATCAAACAAAGCAAAGATGGAATCTTCATCAATCAAGCCAAATACACAAAAGAACTGCTCAAGAAATTTGGAATGGAGTCAATCAAACCACTTGGGACACCTATGAGTCCTTCGTGCAAATTGGACAAAGATGAAGATGGTAAGAAAGTAGATCAAAAATATTACAGAGGTATGATTGGATCTCTTCTTTACTTAACTGCTAGTAGACCAGATATTATGTTTGCAGTATGTCTATGTGCTAGATTTCAATCTGAACCTAAAGAATCTCACTTAATTGCTGTAAAAAGAATTTTAAGATATTTAAGTGGAACTAAAAATGTAGGTTTATGGTACTCTAGAGACTCAACCTTAAATTTAATTGCATATTCTGATTCTGACTATGCTGGATGTAAATTGGATAGAAAAAGCACAAGTGGTGCATGTCAATTCTTAGGATGTAACTTAATCTCTTGGTTTAGCAAAAAGCAAAATTCGGTTGCATTATCTACTGCTGAAGCAGAATATGTTGCAGCTGGAAGTTGCTGTGCTCAAATCCTTTGGATTAAGAGACAACTTGAAGATTATGGCATAACCCCCGACAAAACACCAATTAGATGTGATAACACGAGTGCAATAAATCTAACTAAAAATCCAATTCAACATTCAAGAACAAAACACATTGAAATTAGATATCATTTCATAAGAGAACATGTAGCTAATAATGAAATTTGTCTTGAATATGTTAATACAGAGGAACAATTAGCTGACATATTTACAAAACCTTTGAGTGAAGAAAGATTTTGTTATCTTAGAGGTGAATTAGGGATATGTGACCCTATGGATTGATTTTGATACATTAAGGAATGAGAATCTAAAATTTCTATCAATTTCTTGATATTCCCTTCACTATTTTAAGGACAAATTATCTAGTCATTTGAGCTATTTGATCCTTAATACTCCATAATTTTATCAAAATTTTATAAAATTTATTTTGACGAGTTTCAGTCATTTGTATCTCATATATTTTTTGCTGAATTTGTCTCTGGAGTCGACACCTCAGAATGAGGAGTCGACACCTCTGACTGTGTCGCTCTCGGTCCCTGACCTTGGAGCCGACACCTGTAAATTCGGAGCCGACTCCAGTTCGAGCGCTGACTGTGTTAGCGATTTGGAGTCGACACCCGACTTTGCGGGAGTCGACACCTGGGAGTCAAATGTTGATTTATTAGGGCAGAGTCGACACCTCGTCACTTCATCACTTTCTCAAATCCTAACCAAACTCTTCCAAAATTTCTCCAAAACTTCCCCATCTCTAATTCCATCCAAATCGAACCTTTCCAAAGATCAAATGGCACCCAAAAGGAGAGAATCAGTGGTTGGAGCGCCGGTAACTACGGGAAAGCGGTCCGCACATCGTCCCGTTCGTGAGCCGACTCCAAGCAGCGATTCGTCCACAGATTCTGACAATCCCAACACATCTTCCACAAAGGTAGATACCCTAGCTGATAGAGTCATCACAATGGGTAGAAAAGTCGATTTTGACCTATTTGAATCCGAAGGTTTTTCAATCGGGAGACAATTGAAGGAAATGGGCTGGGATATGCTGTGTTCTCTTGATGTTCCTACCTATCCAGCCCTAGTAAAAGAATTCTATTTCAATTTGGCTAGAGGGGATGGAGGTTTAGTAAGCAATGTTAAAGGGAAAAGGATTCATCTCACCTTTCAAAAGCTCGGAAACCTCCTCAGCATCCCGATCACTGGTTTAGCCGCTGACATGCATAGTGATAGGTCAGCAGCCCTTTCAAGGATGTTAGGAAGGGATGTAACTGAGTTTGAAGAAATTAGAGCCAATCAACTACCCCTAGAATTGAGATTATTACACAATATATGCAGTAGGATCTTGTTTCCAAAAACTGGTCGGTTTGAGTATGTCTCGGAGCGAGACATTGTGGTTATGGACAGTGTTCTAACTGGGCAGCCGATCAATCTGGCAGCAATGATGATTTTTTATATGGCAGAAGCTGGAGGGAAAAGGAGATCATCCCTACCGTATGGAATGGTACTAACTATGGTATTCAAGAGCCAAGGGGTTACAATTCAAGAGAATGAACTTTCCAAGAACCTAAGGCACACAGATTACTATAGCTTAGCTACATTGCATCGGATGGGTTTTGTCAAGGTGAATGGTCAATGGGATAGGAAAGGACACCTAGATGAAAGAGCCCCTATGCCGAGAGTTTCTGAGCCTTGCGAGGCTGGACCATCATTTAGGGTTCCTTCTCCACAGCCTAGGAGTCCCATTTCTGCTCCTGTTCCTGCTCCTGCACCTGCACAAGTTTATGATCAACCATCCACTTCTTCGACTGGATTCTCAGACCTTCAAATGGAGCAATTAAAAAGTTTGTTTGCAGCTCAGAAGGATGAGTTTGACAGTAAATTTATGAATATAAAAGAATCACTTTACTCCCTTGATGATCGGATTGCAAAGATTGAATCAACTCTCAACTCCTCCGCAGAATCTTTAAATGGTGATTTGAAGAACATCTTTGAAGAGCTTAAAGAGATTTGTGGAGATGGTGAAACTTATTCAAAGTGCAACGCCGAACTTCAAGACAAAATCACACAGCTTGCACATTTGTGGATGAGAGACTAAAAGATTATGTTAGACTTCAATGTGATGGAATGAAAAATATAGTAGACCATTTAACAAGAATAGTTAGAAAGAACTTTTGATGTTGTTTATGTTCAATCTTGTTGAAATGTTGTTTACATTTTGATGTAATGAAGTTAATATAATGAAGTGTAAAGAGGGAGAGAATTATGTAATACTTGACAATATTTTGATGTAGTGAAGCTTATGTTAATGAATGAAAAGTTTTTTTTAATATTTGACTTTGATTATCTTTTTGATGCAATTATCCTTTGATGCAGTAAAATATTCTTTACCTTTTTGTTGATTACAAAAAAGGGGGAGAGAATTAGGATTGTATATGCATTAAGAGGGAGAAAATTATATGGAAAGAATTATAGTTGAGAATGTTAATTGATTAATATGATATTGAGTTATTGATATGGATTAATAATCAAATTGAATTGTCTATGCATAAAGAAATCTTAAGTATCAAATGTGTAAAGTAAGAGGAAGAATAATTTGAATTTGAACTTCATAAGAGAAGCTACCTTATTCAGGGGGAGCTTACTCGTAAAGATCACTTCCTTGATATTCTCTTTAATTTAAGAATTCTATGCATATACTCAATGTTTTTATAATCATCAAAAAGGGGGAGATTGTTGATCCATTCATTGATTTTGATGATTAATAAAGGAATTGAGTATATTTATTTGATTACTAATGGATTTTATAAGTGTTTCAGGACTTAAATTTATTTGATCAATTTAAAGGAATTAAGAAATGAATTTTGAATCAATACAAATCAGAGATTTCAAAGTTTCAGAGCTTGGAGTCGACACCTAGAAAGTCTGGAGCCGACCCCATGGCCAATTCAATTTTAATCTGATTTTTGATACAACCTGGAGCCGACACCTAGAGTTTCGGAGCCGACACCTAAGGTTTTGGAGTCGACACTTACTGTGTCTGGAGCCGACTCCGATGCTGGAACAGAGCGTTGATTTTTCTGAGCATCCTGGAGCCGACATCTACAGTTTTTGGGAGCCGACACCTGACGACGGCGAGCCGACACTTACTTTGCGGAGCCGACTCCACGACGAACTCAGATTTTACTATTTATGGAAAAACGATTCGGAGCCGACACCTGAAAAGCTGGAGCCGACTCCAACCCACCTGGACGAAAAATCAAAAATGCCAGATCAGCTCTAACGGTAATATTTTTGATTTCTAACATCTAACGGCTATTTTTTATGAATGGAAAATCCTTCCAGGTACACTCCAACGGCTAGATTTCCATCCAAAAATGAATCAAAGGAAAATCTATAAAAAGGGGAAAAACAACCGTTTGAAAGATATAGAAAGAGAGATATAGAAACGGATAGACAAAAAATCGAAAATCAAAAATCCGAGAAGTCTTGAGCCTTATATCCAAGAGAGGAGCTTTCAAGTTCAAAACCTTCCACTCCACAAAGCTCAAAAAGAATCCAAGCCGTTCAAATAGAGAAAAATCGAAGGATTCTCAACTAGAAGAAAGAGACCAACTTTTTAATCTTCTCAACTGCATCTACTGTGAAGAATCGGAGCTGAGGCTTGATTCAACCCAGCAAGAGAAGAGGAAAAGAAGAAAAGCTCAAAGCCAAACAACTTCAAATCAGGCTTTTCTAAACCTATTTACTTTTCTTTGAATATTTGCTCGTTAAGGAGCTGTGAAAATTTGTAAAACATTCTTATTCTTGTTTGTGCCTAGTTCAATCAAAGGGGATTGAACTAGTGGAGGTTGTTAACCTCGGGTCAAGCTAGTTTTGCTTGAGTTTTGGGTTGTGTGCTGGTGAGCCCGAAAAACCGGCTGGGTTCGTTGTGATCCGGGTAAAACAACAAGTTTGAGTTGTGAACTTGTAAAATAACTCGGCTGTAATCGAGGTGATTATAGTGTGGACCCAAGTAGGATCTTGGGAGTGGACGTAGGTGTTGGATACACCGAACCACAATAAAATCTTTGTGTTTGTCGTGCTTTCATTGACTCTATCTCTATCCCTGTTTTATTCGCTGTACTTAATATTTACATTGCATTTGTTTTCATTCATCTTAAGCAAACAATTTTTCAAGAGGCTAAATTTTTTAAGAACCCAATTCACCCCCCCCCCCTCTTGGGTTGTCATCTGGGCCAAAAAAAAATAGAACAACAATACATGATTTATCGTGGATTGTAATTCTAAATTGTCGTGGATTGTAATTCTAAAATGTTAGAATAGAAAATCCTGGTGATTCTGGTGTTAGCGGAAGCCTGGTGGATCTTGGAGGAAGATTCAAGTGAGAGGATTCAAGATTAGCAAAGCTATTTTTCCGCGAGCTAGCACTCCCGGAAATCTGATCATTCGGGGCTTCGCATGGACGATACTAGAGGCCGGACGATTGAACAGCTGCAGAGCAATAAGGATTTACCTACTATTCTTAAGGTAAGTGATTTGATCCCTAGATCTTAAGGCAGGCTTGAAGATAATAGTGTGACTAGTCATCTTGAAGATCAAGATATGATCGTGATGTTTTTATATGCATATTTTAGATCAAACGACCCTGAATATATAGGCAAAGATATGATCTTGATGCATATTAGATAGATTAATATGTAATCTTTTAATTTCCGCAATGATAATAGTTATCAATTTTTAAAAATATGCATGCCTCGGAGACTATTTCTCCCTACACTAGATATCCTCCTGGTAGTGCCCCTCATCATCAACTAAGCATCGAATCCGATTCGCTGCTTAGTGCTTTAAAGTGGCATGGTAAAAGAATCTAGTGTTACTATTCCCTTCCTGAATCCAATGAATCTGAGATCGCTGCCTCCAAAAATTCTCTTGCTGCCAAAGAAAAGAGCGGTAAAGAGCCAGATTGTTGCAGAGGGATCTGAGATCAGAATTAGGAAGACTGCCTTCCTAGTCTTCTCTGGCCTGGAGAGCAGCAATATTAGATTCAACCTGCTTGACTTTCCTGACAATGTCACCAACCTTCATTCTATTCCATCTGGACAATCTGCATCTCGCTATCTTAAGATGCCTAGATAATCTATAGGTAGCACTGTCTCTTACTGGTAAGCACCATACCTAAGAGATAATAGTTCGGGCAGCATAGTAGTAAGTCCAAAAGTGCTCAAATTTGAACAGCCTCTTTAGTGGTAATAAGAATGAGACAGTGGTCAGAGGCAATCCTGGGCAGGTGAGTCAAGTGGCAGAAGGGTATAGCTGAAGCCATCGGGTCATGGCCATAACCCTATCAAGTCTCTCCCATACTCTAGCAGATCTCTGGCGATTGTTACACAAAGTGAACCGAGGACTCAAAAACCCCATATCCAACAACCCAGTAGAGGATATGAAGGACTTGAACTCAGATGTATCCGTGGATCCAACAAACTGTCTACCCCTCTCTTCTCATTCGCCCCCATAATATAGTTGAAATCACCTGTAATGAGGGAGGAAAAACCTTGAGCAAGCAAAGCAAGAATCTCATCCTAAAGCACACACAGCTCCCGAAAGTCCATGCTGGCATAGACACCCAAGAGGAGCCAAGGATGAGATATCTCCTCAGAAATGACAAGAGTAACCTCCTGGCTGCAATAGTGAAAGGCATCCACTCTAATGGAGGTGTTTCGCCAAAGGACCAAAATACCTTCTGATAGTCCCACATACTCCACTGCATAAGAGGGTCAAGTTTTGGAGACCTATCTCATGAATTGAGCCAGACTAATACCCGATAAGTGGGTTTTCAGCAAAATACAGATATCAACACTATGAAGCTACATCAGCCTTTTAAAAGAAGAGCGAAACGAAGGATTTTGGGCTCCTTTGACATTCCAGATAAGAATCTTCATTTAATTTCTGGGAGGGGGTTGAACCCCTACCTGGTCCCTCGACATTTTTTCATTCGAAAGACAGTCAATTGGTGGGTTAGCATGCTGTCCAACATCTGGGTAGTCACCATATCCACTTCAGATATTTTCAATTGGGGGTTCAAGTAGTGGCCAAATGGATCAGGCCCTGCCCCTAAATGGCCTCCTTGAGGAGGGAGACAACATAGTTATGACATCGTCCCTCCATCTAGGGTTACTGAGACACTCCTGACCCTTCCTCTAAGTGAATCACTCTTCGGCTGCGGGTATTCTTAGGGATCATGCCAGCCTGATAAGCATGGCCCTTAGATGTGTCAATGGATATGGTAAAAGTAAAGTTGTTCTGTGAGCTATTCGAGCCTAAGAGGAGCCCTTTTCCTTTTCCTTTTCCTTTAAATGAGAGTCAATTAGACCTTTAAAAATTAAATTTTATAAATAAAAAATATATAATTTATTTTATTTAAATAATATTAAAAAAATAAGAAGGTTGGTATGTGGGCCAAGTGCCGGCCATCCTAAGTCGAGCCTGGCCCATCTGGCATCTCCAATCGCAAACTCTCTCTAGATTAAAACTTTTAAAATATCTTAATCAATTCTCAATTTTTTTAAATAATTCTTCTTATCTTTCAACCACCTAAAAATCCATAAAAAAGCTAGTACAAGCCTCACAACCCGTCTTAATTTTAAAGAATTACCATATACTTAGGACATGTTAATTACATTATTACTAGTGAAAAATCTCACATTAAAAGCAATGAGACAAACAATTTGATCATTCTAAGAGCTTGAATATTCCAAATAATGTTAGTAGCCTATCCCACCAAAATTTAGAAACTTCTAAAAGGAATCAATAGCAAATAACACATTATTAGGGGTCCATCACAAGATGGACTTATCATGATTTTCAGAAGAGATCTGAAAGGAAAAATCATGATCCAATAGAATTTTATATTCAAATAGAGAATCACCAAATTTCTTTTAAGCTCAATTTTTCATAAAAATTAGTATCCAAAAGGGACATTATGATGCAATAGGATACAAACTTTGAATTAATTCATAATTTAAAAAAAAAAAATCAGCAACTGATTTATATAGAACCTAGAAAGCCACAATAATAAAAGCTATTTATGACAATAATGAAAATGCATGAATTAACTTCTTGCAAATTTGATTCTTAAGTATAAATTTTCTCCCCTTCCATTCCCCAAGGCAATAATGTAATATACTTTGGGAATTTATGTAACTAAAACCTAGAGCAGGTTTTGCTTACTATAGCAACGTGAATAAACTTGAATGTGGGGAAATTTACATATTATATTAAACAGAAATAAATTTACTATACTAAAAAGAATGCAATGGAATATTAAAAAGGAATGATGAATATATCTAATAGCAATATCATTTGAATTGTTTCTTTGAAAGACTACCAACCTTATTGCATAATTAATCCTATTATTTACCTGCCTTGGGTTACGCACATGAGTGCTACCTTCGACTCAGATTTTGTGATAATATTTTGCTTCCCAATCATTGATTGTTGTGCACATCTTCATCATTTGCAGTTGCAGGGCCATGGGCATAGTTTTTGGATCCATGACTTCTATAGATTTGGTAACCAACATAGATCCTTAAAAAAGAAAAAGCATTCAAACCAAATTTATTTGTAAATATATAATTAATTAAAAAGAAAAAGAAAAAATTCAAACGCTCTATTCAAGATAAATATCAATCAGTAGATTAATATTTCATTTATCTCTTAAATACCAAATAGAGAGAAACATAGTTATAATTGATCCCTTTCGTAGAAGTAGATTTTTTTTTTCCTACTAAAAGGAAAGTATTGCATCCAAGGAAGAATATATGGAGTTGTTTTTCAAATCGATATTTTTTTACACCGATTTTACTTTTATGCAGTGGATGTCAAAGAAAAAGTTTTTATGGAAGTGATGTTAAAAAAAAAAAAATATATTTCAAATAATATTTTTTTATTTAATAAAATAAAAATATTATTTAAAATGATACTTTTAAGAAGCATTAAGTGACGCTTTTAAGATTAAAAAAATGTTTTCTAAAAATATTATTTTAACATAATATTTTTAAAAAAACTATTTTAATTGATGTTTTCATTTTGCTGGATAAAAAAAAAGCGCTATTAAAAATAATGCTTTTATTTTTAACATCTTTTTCGTAAATACTTTTTTTCGTATCTTTTATACAGTTTGACATCGGTTTAAAAAAGGAATCAGAATATATGAATGTAGGTCATCAAAAGATCCCTTTCTTAAAGAGATCACAAAGACTTTTCCGTCGGGGAAAAGAGTGATCATGGTAACAGGCGAGAATAGATCCTCCATGGAATAAATTTTGTATGTTGAAACAAAAACTACCTAAATTTGATGCTGCGTTAAAGTAATCAAAACTTGTACGGTATTCTGCGGTATCCTGGAGGATGGATGGCGTTCCAGATCCATAGCCGCCACACACTGGCGATCTCCTCTCGATCCGGAGAAGGAATCCTCCTCCACCCACTTCCTGCACCGAATAATAAAATAAAAATAATAGTAATCAACCAACATCCGCGTCCCCACACACCAACTGATCGATAGTTTCATCCCACCGTCCCCTTATCCCACCCTGCATCTCTCAATTCTCGACAGGTGACCGCCATCCCGATCCGTTCATCCAAGATGAGAGGAGGCGGTCTCTGGCAGCTGAGCCAAATCTTTACCCGCCGCCTCTCCCCCTCCCGATCCCTCCACCGCAAGCCCTTTGCCGCCGCCGCCGATGGGCAGCTCAAGAAGACGGCCCTGTACGACTTCCACGTGGAGCACGGGGCCAAGATGGTGCCCTTCGCCGGGTGGAGCATGCCCATCCAGTACAAGGATTCCATCATGGACTCCACCGTCAACTGTCGCCAGAACGGCAGCCTCTTCGACGTCTCCCACATGTGCGGCCTCAGCCTCACCGGCCGCGACTGCGTGTCCTTTCTCGAGCGCCTCGTCATCGCCGACGTCGCCGGCCTCCGCGACGGCACCGGCACCCTCACCGTCTTCACCAACGAGCGCGGCGGTGCCATCGACGACTCCGTCGTCACAAAGGTCAAGGACGACCACATCTACCTCGTGGTGAATGCCGGCTGCAGGGACAAGGATCTTACCCACATCGGGGCCCACCTGGAGGCCTTCAAGGCCAAGGGAGGGAACGTCGCCATGCACATCCACGATGAGAGGTCCCTTCTCGCCCTCCAGGTCTGCCGCCATCTCTTTATTCTATGTACGTTTTATGGAAATCATCACGGCGATTTTATCCCAATGAATTTTGATCATGTTTTGGAGAAATCTGATGTTCTAGATCTGATTTTTTTATGGGAGTTAGGATTGGTTTTGTCCCTTTTTTTTTTGTTTTCACAAATCTAAGAAGAGAAATCAATTAGGCTGACGAACGACTTGCATGATGAGACCCCTTTTTTTATGAAATGGTTGGTAAAATGTTTAGAGCTTTCGGTAGCTAAGATCTATTGCTTTCAAAAAAGAGTGAAAATAAAAGCAGCGAATAGCTGAAGATCTTGCATAACTGGTATCTTCAATATCATCTGATATTTTTTAACTTATTTTCACATAAACGAAAACTCCAAAACAGCTACGATACCAAAATGTTGCTTAGATTTTCAAAAAGGACAGCTTATGTTTTGGTCAGAATATTATTTGAGTTGTAATTATTGTCACTCCTCTAAATGAGTAGGCAAAAATTGGAACGTAATGTGAACAGCCAAATCGAAATCTTATATATTATTGTATTGTTAGGAAATATCTGTAGAATAAAATGAATAATTACGACGGATATGATGAATTTCTGATTAACCTACATGTCCAGGTGGTGAAGTTATCACACTCTTTATGTTATCCCTTGCAGACCAAAGTAATCTACCGCAACGGATAGTTATGCTTCGATCAGTGTGTTAAATGTCTGCTATGCTTGATCTTCTTTATGCATGAATTTTAATTGCAAGCTTTTAGATTGCTATCATTTGACCTTCCAGACATGCTGTTTTCCTAATTTCTTGATACCTCCTTTTCCCTGCTTCCTTCAAACCGGAAGGCTTAAAGAACAAAGACAGACCTTGTATGCACTCTGTGGTAAAAGAGATGAGACTTGTTACTATGCTTCGTGATTTTATTAATTACCTTGGTCTTACAGGCCATACGTTTGTGCAACTGACGTTTTTGTGCCAAGTATAGAAAAAAGTATGAGGCAGCTTATGGAGCCTAACACATTTCCTTAGTTTCTTGATCATGAAATTCTTCCTGCATTCTTGGATCTGCTTCACTAGTCTACTCTCTAACTGGTTCAAAGGTTTTTTCACAAATGGGCTCAGGGTCCTCTGGCTGCACCAGTTCTTCAGTTTCTAACAAAGGAGGATTTGAGCAAAGTATACTTTGGTGAGTTCCGAATGCTGGACATCAATGGAGCCCATTGCTTCCTCACAAGAACAGGGTATGTTGCTTTTATCTCCTTTTGCTTATCATCCTTTATTTCTACAACATATTATTCATTTTTTGTTAAAAGCAGCAATACTTCTTGATTTCACCAGAATACATAAAATAAAGCATTCACCACATTTTCCTCTGTAGAATGTTCATGTTCATGCTCTGACTAACTGGGCTTTTCATCCTCTCTTAGATATGTTTATTATGCATGGGAGTAAATTTTATATCATTTTAGTTGATACCCAGTTTAATGGTTTGATAAATTGACTTTTGATGTCCTCTTAAAAATCTTATCCACCCATTGATATCAAAAAGTATGGCATTCATTGTGTTCTCATGAGATTGTGATGCGACTAACTTGCAATTGAAAATATGCTAATAAGAAAATGGTTAAATGTAAGGAAAATAAAGGGAATATACTGTGAAAATGGAGATGATGCCTCTTTCCTCAAGGCTTGTCAGGGCTTTTAAGTGAATATTGTTATCTGAAATTTTCAAACCGAAGCCCTTTGGAGCTAATAGGTTTAAACTAAGAACCATCAAGGCATACTCACTAACTTAGTTGTTTCACCTTTTGCTTTGTTGCAGCAGTTAGCTTATCACTTCCAAATCTTATTCTGATAATCACTTCATCCATACTGCTTTGAAAATTGCCAACAAACAAACATGGTGAGATTGAAGACCCATGTATGATTTGTTTGTTTTTCAAAACCATTATAATATGGCATAATAAGCATCAATTGGGGAACTACAGACAGGAAAAGCTGCTTATCTGAATCAATTACAATTGAAATTTCATTTTTATTAGGTCAATGGAAGCCTATCCATGCAATTGAAGAATTTCTACGTTTTGATGCTCTGAGCTAGGTAGGAGCTATATTCGTTAAACTGGATTTATGGATTTTGCTTGTCCCCAAAAGTAGATGTTACTTTTGTGCATCCTCCAGACTTCTGATTTTCATTCTTTCACTGCTCTGACAGATCTCATGTGTGAAAGACCTACACTCTAACTTCACTATCATCTCTTTATAAAATACCCTTGAAACCAATCAGAAGTCAGCTATTTAAGGAGTGTGACACTGTTTGACTCATTCTCAATCTCAACGCTTATCAATTAGACTTTCTCTTCTCTTTATTCCTTTCAATGACAGAGGTCAATCATGGCCTTTCTGCTCCCTTATTTTGATTAGGAAATATGAAAATGTAGGGTCCAATGATGAGGGACTTCTTGTTGGCATGATTGAAGCAGATGTTGTGGGGAATATCAAGGATGCTCATTCTTTGGCTTGCCTTAGATTGAAGTTGTCGCACCCTTGTGGTTATATGCTAGGTACACCAAATGCTCAACATTGCACATTTGAAGGCCAAAGAAATCTCTCTCTCTCTCTCTCTCTCTCTCTCTCTTGCGCACGCGCGCACGCTATCTCATTACCATTTGTATTCCCAAAAATGAAACCCCAACCCTTTCAACTCATTGTTCTTCCTAGATAATGACACTTTGATGCCTTTTTTGTGGCTTTACTGGATTGGGAGATCTTTGGATCCTTAAAATATGTGTATTGGATATCCTTTCTCTTCCTATCCTACTTGAGGCAGTCCTTTCCTTTTTTGGTGGATAAACAGGTAAGCTAAAATTAATCAAAATCTGGATGGGTCTAAATTCACTAAATTACATTGGGTTCAATATGGAACTTATATGTTATCTTGAGTTGAAATTGAATTATATTTATAATAGTGATTTTAGGATGCTATGCAACTTGAAATTGACTATGATCTAGTGTTTGCTTGCCATAACCTTATATCAGCTTTACAAAGCAAGAGATTGGTTAATATTTCAGCTTAAAGAGGATTTTTAGAAATCTAATATGAGGACTGATCCAAGAATAAAATGATAAATGTACGTTAGATTTCAAGTTTTTATGGGAAAAAAGGATAATTGTAGTTAAAAGTAGGGTTCAGAACTAGTTAGTTCTCTCTCTCTCTCTCTCTCTCTCTCTCTCTCTTTGGTGAGGGGAGATTGTGCTGGCTGAACTTACTTACAGAGAAAGTTCAGAATCATTATCTGATTAGTATCTGATTAATCAGTCATAGAACTATTGATGGAATTAAGGCTTTGAATTTCATGGGATAGATCACCCTGGCTTTTCTATAGAACAGGACACACCACCATTTTGTCCTATCCTGGCAATTGGGATAAGGGATGCTGCAGAACATACTAATGAGGACGCAGAGACAATGGTGGGATGCTTCCAGCCTGACATTTGAGATGGTGTCCCGCCTTGACATCTCACAAGATGATCCACAAGGATTTGAAACCATAGATGAAATCAGTATTATGCCTCATGGGTTGAATGTAAAACTATATTTGATGATCCTTAATTTCCTTTACTTGATGATTAGGTTTTTCTTAGGGTGCATTTCAAGCTATCATGAAACACCCGCTTAGACCCTATAATTAGAACAAGACTTGGTAATAGGAATCTTCTGCTGAGGGTGCTGCACCTACTTTTCAGTCTCACTAGAACTCATCTCTATACCCACTTCCTTATTGTTTTAGGAAAAGGGGACCCACTTCCCACACCTGCAGCTGAATCTGCTCCTGCACCCACACCTGCTTTCGGTAACCAAGGCACAAGAGCAAATTAAATACTCACACTATGTTGTCATCCAATGCTTGTTTATAATCATTGACTGGATATACCGAAAAGAGCTACTTGCATCAACAATCACAACCATGTGATATTTGAAATTGCATGATTTATATTTAAAACATTAATGATAATAAAAACAAATAAATAACTAAATAAATTTAACATCAATATTTAACAAAATAATAACAATAACACAACAATAAAGTCTTAATCCCAAACTTGTTGAGGTTGGCTATATAAATCTATTTTCTTCGTTCAGATAGATTTTGAGTCATATTTTGTGTAAGATGCACAGATTTTAAATATTTCTTATTATTTTCTTCCATGTAATTTTTGGTTTACGTCTACATCTTTTCATTTTACATATATCAATCAATATCTAACAAAAGCTTATCTTTTTTTTTTTTGAAGTTTTCAAAGAAATATTTCTTGATTAGAATATTAGTTAATTAAATTACTCTTCACTTTGGTCTGGGTACCATTTCTTCTTTTAATCTCACTGCCATCTTCTTTCCCTCCCTGACGTCTAATGCTTAAAAACCATCGGTTGATCTGGCTCTATTGTATGCTCCATCAGTTCAAACCCAATCTTTTAGTGGGGTAGCGGCTTTCTTGGAAATAGAGGTTTCCTTCCCATAACCTTATATCAGCTTTACAAAGCAAGAGATTGGTTAATATTTCAGCTTAAAGAGGATTTTTAGAAATCTAATATCAGGACTGATCTTAGAATAAAATGATAAATGTACGTTAGGTTTCAAGTTTTTATGGGAAAAAAGGATAATTGTAGTTAAAAGTAGGGTTCAGAACTAGTTAGTTCTCTCTCTCTCTCTCTTTCGGTGAGGGGAGATTGTGCTGGCTGAATTTACTTACAGAGAAAGTTCAGAATCATTATCTGATTAGTATCTGATTAATCAGTCATAGAACTATTGATGGAATTAAGGCTTTGAATTTCATGGGATAGATCACCCTGGCTTTTCAGAACAGGACACACCACCATTTTGTCCTATCCTGGCAATTGGGATAAGGGATGCTGCAGAACATACTAATGAGGACGCAGAGACGATGGTGGGATGCTTCCAGCCTGACATTTGAGATGGTGTCCCGCCTTGACATCTCACAAGATGATCCGCTAGGATTTGAAACCATAGATGAAATCAGTATTATGCCTCATGGGTTGAATGTAAAACTATATTTGATGATCCTTAAGTTCCTTTACTTGATGATTAGGTTTTTCTTAGGGTGCATTTCAAGCTATCATGAAACACCCGCATAGACCCTATAATTAGAACAAGACTTGGTAATAGGAATCTTCTGCTGAGGGTGCTGCACCTACTTTTCAGTCTCACTAGAACTCATCTCTATACCCACTTCCTTATTGTTTTAGGAAAAGGGGACCCACTTCCCACACCTGCAGCTGAATCTGCTCCTGCACCCACACCTGCTTTCGGTAACCAAGGCACAAGAGCAAATTAAATACTCACACTATGCTGTCATCCAATGCTTGTTTATAATCATTGACTGGATATACCGAAAAGAGCTACTTGCATCAACAATCACAACTATGTGATATTTGAAATTGCATGATTTATATTTAAAACATTAATGATAATAAAAGCAAATAAATAACTAAATAAATTTAACATCAATATTTAACAAAATAATAACAATAACACAATAATAAAGTCTTAATCCCAAACTTGTTCAGATAGATTTTGAGTCATATTTTGTGTAAGATGCAAAGATTTTAAATATTTCTTATTATTTTCTTCCATGTAATTTTTGGTTTACGTCTGCATCTTTTTCATTTTACATATATCAATCAATATCTAACAAAAGCTTATCTTTTTTTTTGAAGTTTTCAAAGAAATATTTCTTGATTAGAATATTAGTTAATTGAATTACTCTTCACTTTGGTCTGGGTACCATTTCTTCTTTTAATCTCACTGCCATCTTCTTTCCCTCCCTGACATCTAATGCTTAAAAACCATCGGTTGATCTGGCTCTATTGTATGCTCCATCAGTTCAAACCCAATCTTTTAGTGGGGTAGCGGCTTTCTTGGAAATAGAGGTTTCCTTCCTCTTGACAAAAGATTATGGCACGAAGCACTTCTGACTATCTTGTAAGGATTACGTGGACTCTTAATTCCTTGATGATGATTTCCCTTCTTTCATAATCTTGTAAAAGAAGCTCAAATCTTACATCCCTGTTTGAGGAAAAGCACTTTTCATTCTATCTCTTTGTGAATTAATACATGAATTTCTCCTGCTGCAATGTTTCTTCTTGTTCATTTATTCTCAACTCAACTCAACTCATCTAAGCCTTTTTCCAACTACATAGGGTCAGCTACATGAATCTTCTTCCTCCATTCTACTCTATTTAGGACTTCTTCTTCATTTATTGTGATCCTAAAATACCAATCATTTTGTATATATGATAAAAACCAACATTTCTGGTTCTGAGCTCGACTCTTGATGTTTTAAACTTCTTATAAATCTCTCCATGGTATTTTCTTCTTCCTTTCTGTGTCCAAAATTTTTTTAGTCCATAATTCAAAATCTCTGAGATTTAGCAACCTATTTTGATCCGAAAGGTGGGTATGTGGTCTTTCAGACTAGTTTATATGAGAAGCACCTTCAGAAGAGAACTGACATGTGAAGAAAATTGTAAGACTTTGTTAAGATTTGACAAATTTGATGCTGTTTATTGCTTTATTAAAATAAAATCTTATTTTTCACGAGTAACCAATGCAGTGTATACTTTTGACATAATCTTCATATGATGGCTGATACAGATTTCATTCTATCTCTCATAAGCAAAGCATAATGCAAGATTATGCAAGGAAGGTGAAAAGATGGCCAATGTCATTAGGCTCTCTTTGGAAGCCTTCCTTGAGCTAATTTACAACATTCCGAGACCATTTGTTGATGTTCAACATTTATGACTATTTATTACCTGCTATTTTTGATAATATTTCCTTGCTTAAGCAACTGCTTTCCGTTAACAAGCTATCCTATTAGAAGCAAGGCTTTGGTTATTTTTCAGATATCATTCTTAGATATGCCTCTAATGTCTCACATAGAACATAATTCTTTATTTAGGGACACTAACCTTGCTAAGGAGAAGAATTTCTAGCACTTCTCAAAAGGAAGGGAAGTTCCGAGGTTTTCTTTTAGCAAATGTATAGTAACAACAAATAAAGCCTTAATTTCAAACTAGTTGGGGTTGGTTATATGAATCAATTTTCTCCATTCAATTCTATTCCAAGTCATATTTTTTGTAAGATGCAAAAATTTTAAATCTTTTTTTATCACTTTCTTTCATATGATTTTCGGTCTACCTCTATTTTTTTTTCTCTACGAGTATCAAGTCACTATTCCGCACAGGTGCATCTCTAGTATACGTTGCATATGTTCAAATCATTTAAGTCATTTTTCTTTTAATATATCTTCAATTGGAGCTACTTCTACCTTTTTATGAATATTTTCATTTCTTATTCTATCTTTTCTTAAATTACCACATATTCATCTTAACATTCCCATTTTCGCTATGTTTATCTTATGTACGTGTATTTTTCTAGCTGCCCAACATTTTGCTCCATAAAGTATAGATGGTCTTATAACTTTCTATAAAAATTTCTCTTCAACTTTGTAGGTATTCTACAATGACATAATATTCCAATTGCACTTCTCCATTTTATCCAACTAGCTTTAATCCTATGGACAACATCATTCTCAATTTCTTCCTAAGAATAATTGATCCTAAATACAAAAAATAATCATTTTAATAACTTCATGGTTCCCAATTTGTACTTTACATTTATCTTCATTTCTAAATTAAAATTGCATTTCATGTAGTTTGTCTTTAACCTAATTTTTTTATATTTTAATGCAAATTCATCATAGTTCTAACTTATGGTCAACTACAGCCTTAGTTTCATCTATTAGTACTATATCATTTGTAAACAACATGCATCATAAAATGTCATCCTAAATATGTCTAGCAAACTCATCTATAGTTAAAGCAAAAAGATAAGGGTTAAGAGCAGATCCCTGATATAAGCATACTGTAATAAAAAATTGCTAGTATTACTATCGATAATTCTTACCTTAGTAACTGCCCCATCATACATATCTTTTCTTATATAAATATATGTAACAATTACTCCTTTCTTTTTTAATACTCACCATAAAATTTTTTTAGGGACCCTATTATATGCTTTTTTTAATTAATAAAAACTATATGAAGATTTTGTTTCTTTGCTCTATATATCTTCATTAACATTTTAAGAAGAAAAATACCTTTTATGGCCAGCTTTCCTAGCATAAAACCAAATTCATTCTTTAATTTTTTATAGTACATCTCAACTATATTCAATTACTCTCTCTTAAAGTTTCATAATATGACTCATGAGTTTAATAGCATGATAATTAGAGCAATCTTGAATATCTTTTTAAGTTGGTACTATAATGCTCTTCCTTCATTCATTAGGCATCTTTTTAATTTCTAAAGTCCTACAAAATAAATTTGTCATCTACTTTACTTCAGCATCACCTAAACATTTTCAAATTTCTATAGAAATCTTATCAGGTTTTATAGCTTTTCTACTTTTATTTTTTTATTGCCTCATTTACTTTAGATGTCCTAATTTTATGAGTATAAATCATAACTTTATTCTCAATGGAGTTAATAGAGTATTCTAAATTATTTACATAGTTTTTATTTAATAATTTATTAAACTAGCTTCTTCATTTTTCTTTGATCTCTTTCTGCTTAACCAAAACTTTTTAATCATCATCTTTAATACATTTAACTTGTAGCTGACCCATGTAGTTGGAAAAAGGCTTAGATGAGTTAAGTTGAGTTGAGTAGATCTTTAATATATTTAACTTGAAGCATATCTCTATATTTTATGTCTTTTACTCTTGCAATTCTATATATATGTGTATGTGTTTCTTTTCATTTTTAGTTTATAGCTTGTAATATAGTTCCTCATAGGCCTTATATTTAGCTTTATATATCATCTTTTTAGCTTTTTTTTTTAACCATCTTATAATTTTCATATGCTTCTTCATTTTTATATTTAGGTAGTTTTCTATAGCATTCTCTTCTAGCTTTATTTGCTAATTAAACTTTCTTATTTCACCATTAAGTTTTCTTATTATATGATCATTTTCCTTTTAACTCTCCTAATACCTCTATAGTTACTTTTCTAATACTATTAGCCATCTCTTCCCATATGATAATAATATTTCCATTTATATTCCATTTTTGTTCTTTCATCACTCTATTTTTAAAAGTTATTAGTTTCTCCCTTTTCAAATTCTATCATCTAATCCTTGAATTGTTATATCTTGTAGTCTTTCTCTTCTATTTTTAAATGCATACATTCATAACCATTCATTTATGTTGTATAGTTAGATATAACCTTAACTCTGCTAAGGCCGGTTTCAAGCCCAGATAAAGAAGGAGGGTTGCGTTAGGTAGCTGATTGCCAGCGTCAAACTTCATCAGATCCCCTAAAACATAAATCTACTAAATTAAATAATGCGAAGGGTTAGGACGTCCCTATTTGAATATCGACTTAGTCTTGAATAGAGCAGAGTGGAGGAAGCAGATTCATATAGCCGACCCCATGTAGTTAGAAAAGGCTTAGATGAGTTAGATATAACCTTGCAATCTTTACGAAAGAAATAAATCTATTTGACTAGCATTATATCCACTTTTAAAAGTTATCAAATGAGAATCCCTCTTTTTAAAATATGTATTGGCTAATATTAAAGCATATACCATCGCAAACTTCAAAATGACATTTTTCTCATTATTTCTATCTTCAATATATAACCTTCATATACTTCAAGACTTATATTATACTTTTTTTATATATCCATTCAAATCTCCTCCAGTATTTTTTTTTAATAAGAATTACTTAAATTAGTCCATCCAAATCTTTTCAAAAACTTTGCTTTGTCACACTATCTAAACCTAATAGAGGAGCACAAGTACTAATAATATTTACTGGCTCCTCATCTATCACTAATTTAATTAAAATTATTCTATCTCTTATTCTCTTAATATCTACAATTTCATCTTTTAGGCTTTTATTTACAATAATTTTTACTTCATTTTTATTTCTATCTTTACTTGAATATTAAAATTTAAAATCATCAATCTCTTTTGCTTTTTCATCTATCCACTTGGTCTTCTGCAAGCAAGCTATGTTAATCTTTTGGCAAATGTAACTAAGAGTTTTTTCTTTTGGCAAATGTAACTAAGAGTTTTTTCTCATTTCTCTAACAAACTGATTGGTGCTGCCTGGTTGATTTGCAAATAAAGAAATCACTAGCTTTTTCAGAGTAAGACCAAAGATTGGAAGACTTGTGGAATAAATGAACCATATCACATGTGGGAAAGTTGATATGTTGAGACATTACTTATAATTTGTGGTTCTGCAGCTATTCTCTTGGATAATTTATTGTTGTCCTTTTTATAGCCTAACACCAATTTACTGATGTACTGGTGTTTACTTTCATCTTGTAGAAATGTTCATATGAGGTAGATTTTCCTATGTTAGTTCTATACTTCCCCTTCCTATCTCTCATTCCACTCTGTTTTATAAAAGAAATATATCTGAGTAGTACCCGTTTCCTTTGAAACCATGCAAAAATGCTATGGTAGCGTACGGCTTGGTAAATGCGATAGTGTATTTCATCTTTTCTTCTCATAATGACTTCATTAACAATGCTATAACTACATCTCATTAGTTTCTTTGTAGATATTGGAAAATATATACAAATTCTAAGGTTGATCATTACTATCTATATAGTGTAAAGTCATTGAAAATTTATTTCTATGGCATCATTTCCCTCTTAATCGTACATGTTAGACCCTTAGTTGTTCCAGTTAGAAAGAGTGATCTTTTAACAATCTATGGCAAGGATAGAGGTAGGAGTGGACCTAAACTAATATGTACAAAAATAATTAAAAAAGATATAACTATTTGTAATTTGAATGCCGACTTAGTTCTGAATAGAGCAGAGTGGAGCAAGCATATTCATGTAGCCGACCCCATATAGTTGGGAAAAGGCTTAGATGAGTTGAGTTGAGTTGAATATTTCTGTTTACTTCCACTTTTGTTTTCAAATTTATGACCAATTTTGTTTTCAAATAATCTTAGATGCATTGGAAGCTTTTTATGACACTTGCCCCACTTTTGTTTTCAAATAACCAAATGTGTGATATTGAGAAGGGCCTTTTCTGGATGCATTGGAAGCTTTTGTCACCTCAGTTATGACTGGTGAGGTAGAATGTAGCTAACTTCTTGATTTTCCTTAACTTCAGGTACATTTATGAAGATGGCTTTGGAATCTGTGTTCCCTTTGTCAAAATTGCTGTTAGCTTCAAGAATATTTTAACAGGACATACAGAATTATATCTCTTAGCCTTCTTTTCTTTTCAAATAGTTAAACATTGATATCTTTTTGACAATAAGGTGGTTATTCACCACCAGTAACTTAAGACTACTCACTTGGAGAGGTAGGCGCCAACCAGTTGAGCTACCAACTGTTGGCAACTAATATTAATATCAAAAAGGACCTTTTCTTAAGCCAAACTTCAGAAGCTTCTTTGTCATCCCAGTTCATGACTAGTGGGTAGCAGCTAACTTTGCCTACCTAAATTTCAGGTACACAGGTGAAGATGGCTTTGAAATCTCTGTTCCCTCAGAGCATGCTGTAGATCTTGCCAAAGCAATCTTGGAAAAGTCTGAAGGGAAGGTGAGGCTGACAGGATTAGGTGCTCGTGACAGTCTCCGTCTTGAAGCAGGCCTTTGTTTGTATGGTAATGATATGGAGCAACATGTCACCCCAGTTGAGGCTGGCCTCACTTGGGCAATTGGTAAGAGAAGAAGAGCAGAAGGTGGCTTCCTGGGTGCAGATGTAATCCTCAAGCAGCTTGAGGAGGGCCCACCTGTTAGGCGTGCCGGTTTCTTCTCATCAGGTCCGCCCCAAGGAGCCACAGTGAGATTTTGAACGGTACTGGGGAGGATATAGGGGAGGTGACCAGTGGTGGATTTAGCCCATGTTTAAAAAAGAACATCGCAATGGGTTATGTGAAATCTGGTCTCCACAAGCCTGGGACTGAGGTTAAGATTATCATCCGTGGAAAATCCTATGACGCAGTCGTGACAAAGATGCCATTTGTTCCACCAAAATACTATAAGCCCTCCTAAATCATGGAATTTGTTCCAGTTGTCCCCTCTTTTTGCATGTTCTTGACAAGTTGATGAATGTAACTTAACATTCCTTCCGTTGCAATCCCAAGTTGAACATGGAAGCAGTTTTGCTTATTCTATTATCTAAAAACTCTCATTTTGATGTAAGGGTGAGCTTTGATTATGCATTAGCAAGGTTGCTACATTGTGATTTGGATGTCATGATTTTGAAATACAGAAATAGTATATATATATATACTTCAATATATATGAGAGTAAGGCCAGATTCTATAATAGCGTGAGCTTTGTGCATTGGGCTGTCCTTTTTATTTTATTGTTCTGAGCATATTGGCTTAATGAAAGCCATAACAATTTTATTTATGCAGGAATAATTAATAAGTAGTAGTCATTCCCTTGAAGATCTAAGAACCAATCATACAACATTTGTTTCATTTTCAGCATTTTAATCCACCTAAGGCAGCTTTTACAGAATGTTTATGTCTCTTCTGAATCCTTCAAGGCATGAATCATTGGGATAGTTGTGGAATTGTTACTTCTATCAGCAGGAAAAATTTTAGTAACCAACAACACATGAAGACTTGAAACCCTCGGCTTGTAACCATCATATCTTCTGCCTGACGGCGTGAAGCATGTTAATCCAGGAGTATAGGAAAACACCAGTTTGAGTAATTTTGTTCAGATGATACTCGGCTTGCTGACGAACAATTTTTTCTTTTGTACAAGGGAGCAGGGCCAAAATGAAAAGAAAACTACGGATGAGGTAAAGAGGCTCCGTAGGCCAAAATATCAGCAGCTAACAAATAGGAAAACTGAGGCAGGATAGCTTCCGCATCGAAGTGCCATCATCTGAGCCTTGATTCACTAACCGATGTGCAATTGATTCCCCTGTCTAAAGATATTTGTTGCTTTGAATGCTAACAGAGCATCACGCC
The DNA here is from genome assembly GCA_900491605.1 of Calamus simplicifolius. Lineage (NCBI taxonomy): Eukaryota > Viridiplantae > Streptophyta > Magnoliopsida > Arecales > Arecaceae > Calamus > Calamus simplicifolius. The sequence continues at coordinate 724,230 of UESW01004390.1, forward strand.
GTAAAACTTATAGGATGAATATATGGGAAGTAACAGAAGTCATCATTCATTTAAGAAATTAAAAACTATTAGAGAATAAAATAAAATTTTTATTACAATTTGAATAATATAAAGAAAATAAATGTTCTAGTAACTATCAAATCTAAATAACTCTCAAGGTAACTAGGACAAGCTAGCAGACACTGCTTTCTACCTAAGTTCTTTTTCATTTCTTGGGTTATGAAAAATAACAAAACCAATTAATGAGTCCACGCTCACTAAATAAGACAAATTATAAACTTATAATTCAGATGATTAATCCTTATAAAACTTTTAAGAGTATAGTATCTCATAACTATTATTTTAATTTTCTTTATAATACGTATAACCTTCGAAGTATTTTTGAACTCATTTTCTATATTACTTTATTTAATATAATATCCTTGTTTCCAGTTTTCATACCTTCATTTGTTAGAATTTACGTGCCATCATAGTTATCAAGTCATCACCTTTAATCATTATTTTAAGCTTATATATCATCTTGTTACAAAAACACCATGTCATATTTATTAACTATGGCTACGTATATTCTCATGATAGGTCAAAACTTCAAGGTTACAAGACTTGACCATTGCACAGAAATATGAAATTTGCCGTATTATTTTAATAACATTTTAAAAAGAAATGCTATCAAAAAATACTTTGCCCTACATTTAACATAAATTCCTAGAAATCATAGAATTCATGGGATAAATTCTTAGAAATCATTGAATTCATGAGATTATTTGAGTAGTATTATTAAATAATGTCAGGAAATAATGTTTTTGACTCATATGTATGATAAATTATCAAAAATCATGGAATTCATGATATTATATTAGTGGCATTTTTAAAAATAAAGGGAAACAATACTTTACCCTACATGTAAGATAAATTGATAAGTGCTATAAAACTTGTGACATTATTTTATGGTAATTTTAGAAAACACCAAGAAATAACTCTTTGTTTCATATTTATGATAAATTGTCACGTATTAGATTTTATTTATTTTTATTTTTTCAATAGCTAGATAGAAATATCCTTTTATTTTCCTAGTAATTTGGCTGAGAGCTTGATTACCTATCCAATATGATTTTATATTAAGAAAATACTAAAAATTATAAATTATTTCAATGAAAATATAATGAAAAATGTAAAACGAACTTGCAAGAAGAATAATAAAATAGGTTGGCAATTCTTACATTGGATAGCTTTGGAAAATTAAGTTAAAAATAGTTAGTTAAAAATGGCGGCCAGAAAGCGGAATATAGAAAAAAGTTGAATTAGAACAAAGTACCCAACATGAATTATTTTTACCACCTTAGGAGGAGAATCATGATGGTAGTGAGAAACAAAGGACTAGATGGCTTTAGTGTTGATCACCCGAAATTTGATCAGAAAAGGGAAAAGTAGAAGTAGGGGTTTAATTGACAAGCAGCCCACAGAGGAACACTGGGAAGACGGCCCCTTCGTTGGCACAGCCACAAGTGACCACCCCATGTGTCCACTCCCATCTTTTTTTTTTTTTTGGTACAAACGGGTGATCACACTAATCACACTAGTCTAGTGTGAGTCAGCCCAGATAAGTCAGAATATAAGATCTGTTTAAGTACAAAAGGGCAGGGGTCACCCTGCTTCCAGATCCTAATCCCAGAATGATAAGCCATCGAGCCTGCTATCCAGTCAGCCGCCGCATTGGCTTCCCTATAGACATGACCAATGTGGACTCTGTGAGCCTCCTGAAAGGTGACCCGGATATCGTGTAGCAGAGGGTTAGATGCAGTCGGATCATCATTATCTGGTGGAGCCATGTGATAACAGTGAGAGAGTTTTCCTCAATGAGAAGACTATGAGCACGGAGGATCTGAGTGGCATAGGAGATACCCGCCCAGGCTGCGTAAAACTCCGCTAGCGGGACCGAACAATCCAAAAGACCAAGGCCCCCAGTCGCCAGCATAGCACCATCAAAACCATGTATTATAAAGGCTGAACCAGCAAGTCTATCCCGGACACTGCCATCAAAATTGATTTTAACAAACCCTGAGGGGGCTCCCAAGCAATGAAAACCGTATACTGGTTCACTGCCAAAGCAGCAGAGGGACCCCAGTGGCCAGGACTGTCAAAAGCCGACGCAGAGCAGTGGTGAGTGTATTCCATAGATAAGGAGATCGCTTTTCTGGCTGTCATATGTGGAGATACACGATCATCAGTAAAAATAAGATGATTCCGCGATATCCAGATCTGGTAAGCTGTGTAAGTCCAGGTGGTAGCTTGCTGCTGAGTGCCTCTCCGAATATCACAGAAAATAATCGCACAGTGAGAAGTAGTGCTATCTTGCCCAATCTGATAGCCAATAATTTGCCAAATCTATCTAGCTCTGGGGCAAAAAAAGATAGCATGATTAGTAGTCTCCTCCTCCTGACAGCACATAGGGTACCTCGGCTGGATAGATAGCCCCCTTCTAGAGAGCAAAGAGAAGGTTGGGAGGCAGTCCCAAGCAAGCTTCCACATGAATAACTGAATCCTAGGATGGGTAGGAAGTCGCCAAATTCATGCCACATCCATCCTACGCTGAGCCTGTGGCCTATAAATTTTTAGAAGATCTCTCATAGGAGCACTGGGGAGACAGGATCTTTTCCAGAGTCTAGCATCAGTAGTGGGTCCTAGAGTGAGAGGGACAGAGTCCTGCAAGCAAGCTCAATACCGAAGAATCGGGTCACCGTGGGCAGGTGCCAAGAGGAGAAGTCCTGAGAGATCAAATCACTGATTCTCAAACTGCAGGGGACATCATCACTGATAAAGGTAGGCCAATGAGAAAAAGGGATATCAGCAATCCACATATCTTGGACAACATCTACCGATGAGCCATCACCAATCAACCAGGAGATGTTTTTCAAAATAGTTGGAGCATGACGGAAAACCTCCTTCCAAAAGAAAGAATGTCCCCGAACTGACTGAAAATCCATAGTGGGAGACCAGTCTCCATATCTGGCTCGCATAAAAGAGCTCCATAATGAGTGCGGATCGAGAAGGAACCACGTAGCGTGCCTAGCAATTAGAGACTCCCTCCTCACAATCAGCAACTGAATGCCAAGGCCACCCTCAGAAATCGGCAAACAAACAGTGTCCCAATCAATCAAATGGATACCATGCCCCTCCTGTCTGGATGCCCAAAGGAAGTCCCTAAAGCTCCTCTCAATCCTCCTCAAATACGTTAGTGGAACAATGGAGTTAGACAGAAGGTAAAGAGGAAGAGAGGTGAGGATAGACTGTAAGAGGGTAACCCTACCCATCATAGATAACCCAGTGACCTGCTATCCATTAAGACGATCACGGATCCGGCACTCAATGTCAATGTAGTCACTACATCTGGGCCGTCTACCTGTTATAGGGATTCCCAGATAAAATAAGCGACCAGTCTGTTTAGTAATGCCCAAGGTGCGGTTGATGGCTGTTTTAGTAGTATCAGAGATCCGTGGGCTGAAGCAGATAGAGGATTTCTGAAAATTGATCTTATGACCTGATAGTAGCGCTGAATCACTGAAGCAAAGGAGGTTGCATTGTGGACATTAGCTCTCCCAAGCAAAATGCAGTGATCAGCAAATAGGAGATGGAAGACTATTGGCCCTTAGGGGCCCACAGAGATGAACAGAAAAGGGGATAAAGGGCATCCCTGCCTCAGACTCACTTCAGAGTGAAAAAAATCCGTTTGACTTCCATTAATGAGAAGAGAGAATGACGGTCTGTAAATACAAGCCCTGATCCAATCAATAAAGAGAGTATCGAACCCAAATTCCTGAAGAGTTCGATACAGAAAATTCCAACTCAATCTATCATAAGCTCACTCCATGTCCAGTTTGACAGCCATAAGGCCCTGACTGCGGGAAGATCTCTGAAGATCATGCATGAACTCCTGGGCAATAAGAATATTATCAGTAATACATTGCCCTCTAATGAATTCTCCCTGCTCAGGGGCAATGAGGCAAGGAATGATGATCTGCATACGAGAGACGAGGATCCGCGCACAGACCTTGTACAAAGTGGTGCAGAGACTAATAGGACGGTAATGAAGTGGAGTGGAAGCATCCGATCGCTTCAGCACCAGAGTGATGAAAGTTCGATTCCAATCTGGTGGAATAGATTTGGACTGAAAAACAAGCTGGATAGCTTGCAGAACATCCTGTCCAACAATGTTCCAACAATAGCGGAAGAAAAAAGGCGGAAATCCATCAGGCCCAGGGGCTTTATCAGGCCCAAGATCCCATAAAGCCTTCTAAATCTCTTCCGCTGTGATAGCTCTAGTAAGAAGATCATTCTCATATGCAGTGAGTTTCTTGGAGCTCGAAACCGGATGGATAGGGAATCCATCCCCATTACGCTCCGACCATCTAGACTGATAGAAATGTAGGAGCTGATCCCTAATAACCTGGATGTCCTCATGGTAGTTCCCTTCCTTATCAGCAAGGCACCGGATCCTATTCACTGCACGGCATTTCAATGTAGCTTGATGAAAGAATCTGGTGTTACGGTTCCCCTCTCTAATCAACTGGACCCGAGACATCTGTCTTCAGAAAATCTCCTGCTGCAGAAGAAGAGAGTGGTGAAGGGCCAGCTTAGCACGGAGGGAAATAAGATCAGACTCAAAAAGATGCCTTCCTGGTCTTCAATAGTCTAAAGGGTAACAATGTCAGCTTCCACCAGCTCTACTTTTCTGGTAATGTCCCCAACCTCCATTCTGCTCCATCTGGAGAGTCTACGTCTTGCTAGCTGAAGACGTCTGGATAGCCTATAAGTGGCACTGCCTCTAACTGGTATCTGCCAAACTTGAGAAAGAATAGTCCTTGCTGATGATAGGAGGTCTAGAGCTGCTCAAAGCGGAACAGATTCTGCTGTTGAGTCTTTGTCTCCGTAGAGATCATGATAGGGCAGTGATTCGAGGCAATGCTCGGAAGATGAGTAACTGTGGCAGTGGGATAATGCTGAAGCCACAGCCCCGAAGCCATAGCTCTGTCTAGCCTCTCCCATATCCTAGCAGAGCCCCGGAGATTGTTACACCAGGTGAATTGAGGACCTGAGTACCCCAGATCCATCAAGCCTACCTCAGAAATAAAGGTTCTAAACTCGGAGATATCCGCCGACCCGGTTCGATACCTGCCCCCTCTCTTTTCATGGGCCCCAACTATACAGTTAAAATCTCCCGCAACAAGAGATGGGTAACCCTAATGAAGAAGGCCAAGAATCTCCGCCCAGAGCACACGTCTCTCGCGGAAGTCCGTACTAGCATAAGTAGCTGAGAGAAGCCAGGGATCAGAAGATCCCTCAGTGATAACAAGAGCAACTTGCTGGTTGCACTGGTGGAAAGCATCAATTCGAATCATAGAGTTGCGCCATAGGGCCAAAATACCTCTAGAAAGCCCCACATACTCCACAGCATAGGAGGACCAGGATCTAGAGACATATCTCCTAAATCGAGTTAAACTGTCACCTGACAATTGGGTCTCCAATAATATGCAGATATCAAAACTAAGTTGCTGCATAAATCTCCCAAAGGAGCGAAACGAAGGTTTCTAAGCTCCTCGAACATTCCATATGAGGATCTTCATTTAGTGGTTGGGAGAGATTGGGACCCAACCTGGTCCTCTGTCATATCATCATCAGAAGGTTTACCAACAACTGATTGTCCAGTGCAATCAAAGACCTGGGTAGCCTCCATTTCTTCAATGGTGTCTACCTCCCGGGGGGGCAAGTCCATGTCAGGGCAGACTTTACCCTACCATAGGATGGCTCCTTTGAGCCGAGAGAGAGCCAAGTCATGGCAATGCCCCGCAGGCTGAGTCAGGACAGAAGTCACTACCTTGTCCCGAGATAAGGTCTCCCCAAGGCAACCCTTAGATAAGATGGTCCTTCCTGTCATAGCAGCAGGTCCCTGGGGTGGGTCCATAGATGCTGGAGGGGTGACAATAGCCTGAGTTGATTTAGAAGCTGTTGAATTAGCATTAGCTTTCCCTTTTGCATTTTTTGATATAGTTCTATGAGTCGTACTTGCCTCGGGCCTAGCCCTCTTCGAAGGACCCGGACAAGCATCCAGAGTGACTTTGGGGCATCCAGCCCACTTGGTTGAACCAAGAAGAGAGAAGGGATTGGTTAATTGCAAATTTGGGTTCAGACCAGACTGAGTCTGAGAGCTCTCGGGATAATTCCCTGTGAAACTGGCACGCTCCACTATTCCCGGCACGCTAGCATTACTAGGCAACGGCCCGATCTCAGCATCAGAGGGGAATACGAGCGAGCCAGACTACAGCAATCGTCTCCGGGCAATCTTAGTCAGAGCTTGCCACCCGTCGACGGAGTCTGGTCTATCAGAAGAAGACAGCAGCTTCCCCGGCAGTGACTAAGAGCCAGCTCCAGCAGAGGGCCCCGACTGCATCGTCTTCTTCCTCAGCTTAGGGCCAGCAGCAGGGGGGTCTTCGGTGCCTAACAGCGGCCATCCACGGCCCGAATTTGGAGCCAACGGAGGAGGAAACTGCAGCTCGCGCTGGCGAGCACGGATCGGAGAAGTGCAGCGATCCACAATATGCACATATGCCTTCCAAGTGCTCGTAGGAGAACTGTTGCCAAAATGAAGATCTTCTTCCTCTGATTATGGCACCTAGGCGGAGCGGCTTGCTGAGATCAACACGAGCACAAACTCTGGCAAATCCACCCTAACTCTTCGTTGTATTAGAGGAATCAGAGAAGAGGTATTCTCCAGCCGGGACGACGATGGATCGGAGGATGTCGTCTATCCAAAACTCTATTGGCAATTGGGGCAAGCGGATCCAAAGCAGGGCGAAAGGAACAGAGTTCCCTGCTGGAATAAATTCTGAGCTCCAAACCTCTGTAGCTATGGGTTGCCCATTAGCAACCCACGGATGATCCAGCACCATGGACTTTGCAGTGAGGTCTGAGAAATGAAATATGATGCATCTGTGAGCAAGAGACACCGCTTCCACCTCGCCAGAAACTCCACCGTGCCTGAACTCCCGAATGATTGCGTCTGGAGGCACCCAGCGGTTGATGCTCCTGGCGATAATTGAGTTCTTCTCCCATCTGATGGCTTCCTCTTTGTTGGCCCAGATGGCAACCCAAGAGGGGGGGGTGAATTGGGTTCTTAAAAATTTAAGACTTTTTGACTATTAAATTAGTTAGCAAGATGTGCAAGTGAGATCAACTAATAAGCAATGAACAAGCAGTTAATAAAGAGAGATAAGATAGAGAAATAAGGCACGGCAAACACAAAGCAATTTTATAGTGGTTCGGCGCAACCAGCACCTACGTCCACTCCCAAGATTCACTTGGGTCCACACTATAATCTCTCTAGATTACAGCCGAGTTGTTTTACAAGCTCACAACTCAAACTTGTTGTTTTACCGGGTGCACAACGAACCCAGCTGGTTTTAACTCGGGCTTACCAGCACAAAACCCTACAGTTGTTTTTCTAGGGCTCACAACTAACCCAACACAAGCACTCCGGCTTGCAACGAGGTATACCAACCTCCACTAATTCAATCCACTGATTGAATCAGCAAAAAAATAAAGATTGTGTTTGAACAATAAAGTGCTCCCCTTGAGCAGATATACAAATTAAGTACAAAATGATATAAGGTTAGAAAAGCCTGATAATTTTGCCGATGGTAGATGCTTGGGCTTTCTCCCTTCTTCTCTTCAACTCCTCTAGAAGTGTTGAATCACGCCTCAGCTAGATTCTTGACCGTTGAAGACTTTTGGAGTTGAGATGAACTTTTCCCTCTTTTGAAAATCCGCAGATTTGACCTTTGAAACGCACTTGGATTTTCTTCTGGCTTTTGTGGAATGATGAGAAGGAGTAGACGAATCTTCCACTTGGATTTCACTCCTTTTGAACACTCTCTTTGAGCTAAAAGATTTTTCATAAGCTCTGTTTTTCCCTCTTTTCAAATGATATTCTTTTCTCTCTTTTTGATTTTCTCTTGTTTTGATTTGAAAAGAACTCCTCTATTTATAGAATCTGCAAAAATATATCCGTTAGAGACAGGGAAAAATAGCCGTTATTCAAAAATCTTACCGTTGGGGCTGATGTGTCACGTTAAAAATCGCGCCCAGAATTCGCGGAGTCGACTCGAGCTCTGAGGGAGTCGGCTCGAGGTCGATTACCAAAAATAGAAACATTTTAACCATTGAGGGGTCGACTCGCGAAAACATAGGTGTCGGCTCCTGAAAGTCGGGAGTCGACTCGAGGAAAACGGGGAGTCGACTCGAGAAGTGCTCAAAAAACATGGGTTCTGTTGTTTGAGCGGAGTCGACTCGCACAGACAGGAGTCGGCTCGCAAGAATTCAGGGGTCGACTCTTGAAAACCAAGGGTCGACTCGAGAAACTCAGGCAAAGTGGGGAGTCGACTCGGAAACTCATGAGTCGGCTCGGGACCGATACAAAAATCAGAAAAAGTTCTGATTGACTTTAAAACTTGTCCCAATTAAATTTAAAATATAAATTTGACTTGAATACATTAAATATGACGTTTAACATGGATTCAAGACATGTTCCAAGAATTCATCGATTGAAATATAAAGTGTAAATTCCTTTTGAATTCTTTTGAGCATACAACTTGAAACTTCTATTTCTAACGGTTCAAAATTCATTTGATATAACCATTGAAAGTTCATTCCATTCAATTTGAATAAGCTCAAGGTTTTGATAAATAAACATATTGTTTTCTTTAAGATACTCATGGCTTTTGGAAATCATCAAAATCAATAAAGTTGGGGCAATTATGTTTCAATAATTTCTCAACAATCTCCCCCTTTTTGATGATGACAAAAACATTGAGTATATGCATTATAAAATTGAAAAAATTTGTGATTCCAAAATCAACTTTTGTGTTCATGGAAAGGCTCCCCCTCAATGAGGTAGCTCCCCCTATGAACCTTAATCTTATAAATCATTCAAAATTTTTCAAAATCAAAAACTTAAGCAATTCAATTTATCTCTTCCCCTTATATGAAACATATATTTTTCTTATTTAATTTTCTCCCCCCCATGATGCATATACGATTAATATAAATCTCTCCCCCTTTTTTGTAATCAACAAAAAGGTTGAGATGCATCAGAGCATCAAATTGATTAAACTCATTCGAATTCATTCAGCATCTTAGTTATCAATTGAGTATTGAGATATTCAAAATTATATCAATTTAAACATAAGCATTCAAAGATATTCAAGGGTACTCACAATTGAAATAGACAAAAAGTGAAGCATCAAACATTTTCATTACTTCAAAATGAAAGTACATGGAAATATAAACTTGTACATTGCATTGAAAGTAAATTTACTACATCAAAAGGGTTACATGAAAACTTAAAAATTTCTTCTTGTGATTCTATTCAAATGATCTACAATTTGCTTCATTCCCTCGCATTGAAGCCTTACATAGTCTTTAGTTTTTCATCAACAAAAGTGCAAGCAGAAGTGATTTTATCTTGAAGCTCTGCGTTGCATTGGAGTAAGTCTCGAATCACCGCAAATGTCCTTAAGTTCTCCAAAGATATTCTTTAAATTTTCACTTAAGGAACCGGAAGATGAGCTAAGAGTGGACTCAATCAATGCAACCGATCACTGAGAGAATACAATGCTTCTTTTAAGTTCATATACTTTCATTAAATTCATCTTTCAATCTCTTTTCTTGATCACATAACTCAGACTTGAATAAAGATCGAAGTTGATCCAACTGAGTATCAGAAAAACTAGCAGATGAAACTGTGCAGGATCAGGAGCAGGGTAGGATCCGAAGTAGGAGCAGGGATAGGATCTGGAATAGATGAATGCTGAGGAGGCTCCGGAGATGAATGTCTCAAAGAAGTCTGGGTGCCTCTGCATCTAAGTCTCTATCCTCAGTACAGTCTTTCTTTCCCAACTTCCATTTTTCTTAATAAATCCCATGCGATGAATAGTAGCCAAAGTATAATAATCTGTATGTCTTAACTCTTTCTTTGGCTCACCATCACTGAACACAATCCCTTGGCTAAGAAATAATTTGGTCAAACCATGCCATAGGGTAAGCTTGATTTCTTCTTCCCGCACAGTCTGCAATATACCAAATCATCATCCTAGGCAGATTTATGGGTTTCCCAGATACAACTGCATCCATGATAAAATATCTCGTTCTGAAACATAGTCAAACCGGCCTGTCTTGGGAAATAAGATCCTGCTGCAAATATTATGGAGAAGCCTTAGTTCCAATGGTAGTTGACTAGCAAAGACTTCCTCAAATCCCTCAAAGTTCGGTTCAACAGACGATTGAGAGCAGGAGACCTATCTTCAGGGCAAATGTAGAAGGTCCAGACAAGGGTAACTTCAAAAGTCTAGAAAGAATGGAGGATGTAATGTTTAAACCGATGCCTCTAACCTTGCTTACAAGGCCATCATCTCCTCTAGACAAGTTCTTGTAAAATTCTTTGACCAAAGCAGGATAGGTTGGGCAATCCAAAGAACAAATATCTCAAAACCCATCTCAATAAGTTGCCTACCAATGATGAATCCCTCATTCTCAAACAACTCAAAATCCACTTTCCTTCCCGTGGTTACAATCCTACTGGCTAGAAGATCTACCTGGGGGGTAGGAGCTGGAGCTGGAGCTGGAGGATCACTAGCCGAAGGCGTAGAAGAGGAATCCGTTGACGGCTCGCGGACGGGTCGTCGGACGGTCCTTTTTCTCTTCACACCGGCCCCACTCGAGCTTGCTCCTCGGGTTTTAGGTGCCATTGATCTTGAAGGATTGTTTAATCAGGGTTAATTGAAGTTTGGAGGGTTTTGGGAAAGTTTTGGAGAGGATTTGGAAGATTTTGGAAGATGAAATGTCCGTCGGGTCGACTCGTGCCCTAAATAAATCGACTGGGACCACGTCGAGTCGACTCGCGCAAAGTGTGGAGTCGGCTCGCGACAAGTCACAGAGCACGGACACGATCTCGAGTCGACTCGCTCAGAGGAGGGGTCGACTCCTGAGTTTCAGCAGAAACTCGAGTCGACTCCGATACTCTCGAGTCGGCTCCCGGACAATTTCAGAGAAAAATTAGATTGAGATTCAGAGAATCCGAAATAAGTCCCAAAAATTGATCTTTGAGTATGATTAAAAATCATGGACTTGAGAGATCAAATTGATATGAGTTCTAGATAAGATTTCCTTAAGATTTTAAGAATTTGAAAGAATTCTAGATATATTTCCTTAAGTTTCAAAATTTATTCAAAAGGATTACAAATTCCTAATTCTCCTCTAAGATAACAAAATCTTTCTTCATTTAAAGGTTTAGTGAATATGTCAGCTAATTGTTCTTCAGTGTTTACATAATCTAAACAAATTTCATCATTAGCTACATGTTCCCTTATAAAATGATATCTAATTTCTATGTGTTTTGTTCTTGAGTGTTGAATTGGATTTTTAGTTAAGTTGATTGCGCTAGTGTTATCACATCTTATGGGTGTTTTATCAAGTGTGATACCATAGTCTTCAAGTTGTCGCTTAATCCATAGGATTTGCGCACAGCAACTTCCAGCTGCTACATATTCAGCTTCAGTAGTTGATAATGCAACTGAATTTTGCTTTTTGCTAAACCATGTGATTAAGTTACTACCTAAGAATTGGCATGCACCACTTGTGCTTTTTCTATCCAATTTACATCCAGCATAATCAGAATCTGAATATGCAATTAGGTTTAATGTGGAGTCTCTAGAATACCATAAACCTACATTTTTAGTTCCATTTAGATATCTTAAAATTCTTTTAACAGCTATTAAATGTGATTCTTTAGGTTCAGATTGAAATCTAGCACATAAACATACTGAAAACATATATCTGGTCTACTTGCTGTTAAATAAAGAAGGGATCCGATTATACCTCGATAATACTTTTGATCAACCTTTTTACCTTCTTCATCTTTGTCCAGCTTGCATGAAGGACTCATTGGAGTTCCGAGGGGTTTCATTGTTTCCATACCAAACTTTTTGAGTAGTTCTCTTGTGTATTTGGTTTGGTTGATAAAGATTCCCTCTTGCTTTGTTTGATCTGGAGTCCAAGGAAGAAGTTGAGTTCTCCCATCATGCTCATCTCGAATTCTCCCTGCATCAACTTTGCAAATTCTTGACAAAGAGAATCGTTAGTAGCACCAAAAATAATGTCATCTACGTATATTTGTACTACAAGTAAATCTTTACTTTTTCTTTTCAAAAACAAAGTTTTATCAACATTTCCTCTTGTAAAATCATTTTCTATTAAAAATTTACTTAACCTATCATACCAAGCTCTAGGTGCTTGTTTCAAACCATATAAAGCTTTGTGCAATTTAAAAACGTGATTTGAAAACTCGTGATCTTCAAAACCTGGTGGTTGTTCTACATAAACTTCTTCATTAATAAATCCATTTAAAAATGCGCTTTTTACATCCATTTGAAATAAGTTAATATTCATATGACATGCAAATGCAAGTAATAGCCTAATGGCTTCTAATCTAGCTACAGGTGCAAAGGTTTCATCAAAATCAATACCTTCTTCTTGATTATATCCTTTAGCAACCAATCTAGCTTTGTTTCTAATTACTATGCCATTTTCATCTAGTTTATTTCTAAAATCCATTTTGATCCTATTACTGAATGGTTTTTAGGTCTTTCAACTAAGGTCCAAACATTATTTCTTGTAAATTGATTTAGTTCTTCTTGCATAGCTAACATCCAATTATTATCTTTTTCAGCTTCTTCTATAGTTTTAGGTTCAATTTGTGATACAAATGCAAGATGATTACTAATATTTCTCATGTATGATCTAGTCCTTATTCCTTGAGATGGATCGCCTATAATCAATTCCTTAGGATGACTATGAGCATATCTCCAGTCTCTTGGAAGATCTACATCATTATGATCAATATTGACATCATCGTCCTTATGTGAATCATCATCTTTAGCTCTTGTTCATGATCAGAAGATACTTCAATATTAAGTTTTTCAAGATCTTTTTCAATTATGTTTGTATCTTCCTCATCATCAATCTTTTCAGATCCAGTTGCTAAAGATTCATCAAAAACTACATGAATGGATTCTTCAACTACTAAGGTTTTCTTGTTAAAGATTCTATATGCCTTACTAGTTGTTGAATAACCTAGAAAAATTCCTTCATCAGATTTAGCATCAAATTTTCCTAAGTTTTTTTACCATTATTATGAATGAAACATTTACATCCAAATGCATGAAAGTATTTTATATTTGGTTTTCTTTCATTCCATAATTCATAAGGTGTTTTCTTTAATATTGGTCTTATTAAAGCTCTGTTTAAGATGTAACATGCTGTGTTAATTGCTTCCGCCCAAAAATACTTTGGTAAGTTGCTTTCACATAGCATGGTACGGGCCATGTCTTCTAGAGTTCTATTTTTCTTTCAACTACACCATTTTGTTGTGGAGTCCTAGGGGCTGAAAAATTATGATTAATTCCATTTTCAGTGCAGAAATTTTCAAATAAGTGATTTTCAAATTCTGTTCCATGATCACTTCTTAGAGATACTATAGTAGTGTTTTTCTCATTTGTGACTTTCTTGAAAAATTTCAGGAACATCGAGAAAGTCTCATCTTTGTGAGCTAAAAACATTACCCAAGTATATCTAGAATAATCATCTACAATCACTAGACCATATTTCTTTCCTCCTAGACTTGTGGTTCTAGTTGGTCCAAATAGGTCCATGTGAAGTAGCTCTAAAGCCCTAGAAGTTGAAACAATGTTTTTAGATTTAAAAGAACTTCTAGTTTGTTTTCCAAATTGACATGCATCACATATTTTATTATTTTCAAAATCTAATTTAGGTAATCCTTTAACTAAATCCATTTTAATTAGTTTTGAAATAAGGTGTGTGCTTGCATGACCTAATCTACGATGCCACAACCAACTAATTTCATTTATGTTAGCATTGTCAGCAATTAAGCAATGATCACTCAAAGATAATTTTTCTAAGTCAACTAAGTAAACATTGCCATGTCTATAACCAGTAAATACAATGCTATCATCAATAGAATTAGTTACAGTGCAATAGAAGATTTAAATGAAACATTAAAATTTTTATCACATAATTGACTTATGCTAATTAGATTATGCTTCAAACCATTAACATAAAGTACATTATCAATAATATAGATGGAGTTATGCGAACTTTACCAAGGCCCATAATTTGACCTTTACCGTTATCGCCAAACGTCACAACTCCACCTTTCTTTTCCTCCAGGGTGATGAATTCATCTTTGTCACCCGTCATATGTCTTGAGCAGCCACTATCAAGGTACCACTTTTTCTTTGATCTTTTGGCTACAAGACATTCCTGCAATATCATCAAACTTTATGCTTAGGTACCCAAGCTTTCTTGGGTCCTTCATGGTTAGCAGCAATAAAAATTGTTCCTTTCGGAACCCATATTTTCTTAGCTTTAATATTTAACTTGTTGTTATTTAATGTTTTGCATTCAAAGGATTTGTGACCTTTTTCATTACATTTAAAACAAGTTATATTACTTTGGTTGGCTTTTAAAATATTCTTTAGAGATTTCTGTTTTCTTAATGTGTTATATCCTAAACCAGCTTTGTCAAAAACAGCTTTTTGACTATCTAGGATCATGTTAAGTTTAGTTGAACTTAAGTGAATTTCTCAACAATGTCTTATATTTTTTAACATCTTTCTTAAGAGAGTCAATTTCTTTAGCTTGCTGTTCTTTATCTAAAGCTAAAGTTTCTATTTGATCTTTTAAATCTTTAGTTGAGTTTTTAGTTTCAGATTTTAATAAATCTTTTTCTTGATTAAGATTATCTCTTTCTTTCCTAAGTTCTTCTTTTTCATTAGTTAAGTTCTTAACTTCTAAAGCTAATTCATTTTTACTTTTAGCTAAACTAATATTGTCATTTTTCAAAAACTTATACTTTTTTTTAAGGATTTAAAATCAATCATAAGTTCATTGAAAGCCTCAAACATTTCATCAAATGTAAAATCATCATTTGAGTTTTCAGAACTTACCTCATTGTCGTTGTCGTCGTCGTTGGCCATGAAGCAAATATTGGCAACTTCCTTTTGCTCATCTTCTTCCGACGAGGAAGATTCTTCAGACCATGTTGCCATATAAGCTTTCTTCTTTTTCTTGTAGGCCTTTTTCAGTAAAGGACATCATACTTGAAGTGCCCTGGCTTTTTGCACTCATAACATACAAGGGCTCTTTTTCTTTTTCTTTCTCCTTGTCCTTTTTCTTATCCTTTTCTCCTTCAAATCTTGCTCCAAATTTCTTTTTATGGAAGGGCCTTTTTCTCATAAATCTTCTGAATTTCTTGGCCAAGAGAGCAGTTTCTCATCATCTTCATCATTCTTTCACTGCTGCTCTCTTCCATTTCTGCAGTCTTGAGGGCAAGAGTTTTTCTTCTTTTGTTTCCTCCTCAACATGCTGCTTCATTGTTAAGCTCGTGGGTCATTAAGATCCTAGAAGCTCCTCTAAAGGTAGTGCATTGAGGTCCTTTGCTTCTTGGATGCAGTGACTTTTGCTTCCCACGATCTTGGTAGTGACCTAAGAATTTTGCGCACAAGATCAGCATTAGTATAAACTCTACCAAGACTTTTCAAACCATTCACAATATCAGTAAATCTAGTGAACATGCATGTGATGGTTTCAGTTTGTTCCATTGTAAACAATTCATATTTATGAACCAAAATATTTATTTTTGATTCTTTTACTTGGTTTGTTCCTTCATGAGTAATTTCCAACCTATCCCAAATTTCTTTGCGGAATTACAAGTTGAGATTCGGTTGAATTCATTTGAATCTAAGGAACAATATAAATATTAATGGCTTTAGCATTTAAGTTGTGCCATTCTCCTATCATTATCATTCCAATCCCTTTCGGGTTTAGGAACAATAGTGCCATCAATAAGGTGTGTGGGTGTACTAGGTCCATTAATTATAACACCCCAAAGCTCATAATCAGAAGCTTGAATGAATATCCTCATTCTAGCTTTCCAATAAGAATAGTTTGAGCCATTAAAAAGTGGAGGTCTATTCGTAGAATGACCTTCAGCAAAACTTGAACCAATTTGTGTTGCCATATGGATCTTTAGCCCTTGATCGTGAGATCAAATTCTAAATGAGCACTTGCTCTGATACCAATTGTTGGCCCAGATGGCAACCCAAGAGGGGGGGGTGAATTGGGTTCTTAAAAATTTAAGACTTTTTAACTTTAAATTAGTTAGCAAGATGTGCAAGTGAGATAACTAATAAGCAATGAACAAGCAGTTAATAAAGAGATAGAGATAGAGAAAATAAGGCACGGCAAACACAAAGCAATTTTATAGTGGTTCGGTGCAACCAACACCTACGTCCACTCCCAAGATTCACTTGGGTCCACACTATAATCTCTCTAGATTACAGCCGAGTTGTTTTACAAGCTCACAACTCAAACTTGTTGTTTTACCGGGTGCACAACGAACCCAGCTGGTTTTAACTCGGGCTTACCAGCACAAAACCCTACACGTTTTTCTAGGGCTCACAACTAACCCAACACAAGCACTCCGGCTTGCAACGAGGTATACCAACCTCCACTAATTCAATCCACTGATTGAATCAGCAAACAATAATAAAGATTGTGTTTGAACAATAAAGTGCTCCCCTTGAGCAGATATACAAATTAAGTACAAAATGATATAAGGTTAGAAAAGCCTGATAATTTTGCCGATGGTAGATGCTTGGGCTTTCTCCCTTCTTCTCTTCAACTCCTCTAGAAGTGTTGAATCACGCCTCAGCTAGATTCTTGACCGTTGAAGACTTTGGAGTTGAGATGAAGCTTTTCCCTCTTTTGAAAATCCGCAGATTTGACCTTTGAAACGCACTTGGATTTTCTTCTGGCTTTTGTGGAATGATGAGAAGGAGTAGACGAATCTTCACTTGGATTTCACTCCTTTTGAAACTCTCTCTTTGAGCTAAAGATTTTTCCAATAAGCTCTGTTTTTCCCTCTTTTCAAATGATATTCTTTTCTCTCTTTTTGATTTTCTCTTGTTTTGATTTGAAAAGAACTCCTCTATTTATAGAATCTGCAAAAATATATCCGTTAGAGACAGGAAAAATAGCCGTTATTCAAAAATCTTACCGTTGGGGCTGATGTGTCATCGTTAAAAATCGCGCCCAGAATTCGCGGAGTCGACTCGAGCTCTGAGGGAGTCGGCTCGAGGTCGATTACCAAAAATAGAAACATTTTAACCATTGAGGGTCGACTCGCGAAAACAAGTGTCGGCTCCTGAAAGTCGGGAGTCGACTCGAGGAAAACGGGGAGTCGACTCGAGAAGTGCTCAAAAAACATGGGTTCTGTTGTTTGAGCGGAGTCGACTCGCACAGACAGGAGTCGGCTCGCAAGAATTCAGGGGTCGACTCTTGAAAACCAAGGGTCGACTCGAGAAACTCAGGCAAAGTGGGGAGTCGACTCGGAAACTCTGAGTCGGCTCGGGACCGATACAAAAATCAGAAATGTTCTGATTGACTTTAAAACTTGTCCCAATTAAATTTAAAATATAAATTTGACTTGAATACATTAAATATGACGTTTAACATGGATTCAAGACATGTTCCAAGAATTCATCGATTGAAATATAAAGTGTAAATTCCTTTTGAATTCTTTTAGCATACAACTTGAAACTTCTATTTCTAACGGTTCAAAACTCATTTGATATAACCATTGAAAGTTCATTCCATTCAATTTGAATAAGCTCAAGGTTTTGATAAATAAACATATTGTTTTCTTTAAGATACTCATGGCTTTTGGAAATCATCAAAATCAATAAAGTTGGGGCAATTATGTTTCAATAATTTCTCAACACTCTTCTAAGGCATCAGAGGGGACTTGGACTATATCATGGAACCAGAGCTCAAGATCGGCCACCTCTACCGGCAACGGGGAGGGGGCAGACCAAACATAGCGACTGTCAGGGGCTCTTCTCCTTGCAGCTCGATCACCTGATGCACCATCAGTAGCACCAGGGACGGGAGGAACAGCTTGAGCCATAATTCGGTGAAGAGCAACCGGAGAGAGCAGCGGCGATCGCTAGAGATCAAGTAGGAAACAGCCGGAGTGGTAATCTTAAAGCACAGAGAAAGTTGCAGAGACACTGTAGCAATCGCTTGGAAAACACTATAGCAATCACCTCACCTTTCCGTTCTGTGAATAATATTGTTTCTACCAAACACTACTCCACTCCCATCTTTGAATGGTGATGTTTTTGTTAGTTTAGCCCCTGAATTGGATCAACTTAGACCAGGCTAGCTCCAATTGAGAGAGACCTTACATGCATGCATCCACATACATGCGCGCGCGCACACACACATATATGGTAGCTAAATTTATAATTTAATTGTCTTTCTCATCTTTACATCTATACAAATTTTAAAAATAATCTTATCTTTTTTTTATTTTTAATATTTATAAATAAAAATAAATTTAAAAATAAAAAAGATGATCAAATTTAAATTTAATTACGTTTGAATATAATTAAAACTACCTATTCCCTTCTTTCCCCTTTCCTTCCTACCCCTATGCACCCTTCAAATTACTCTCTGCATCCCCCTAAAAAATAATATTTCTAAACTATCCCTTCCCCCTTTGCACTCCCCAAATTACTCTGCACACCCCCTCTCCCTCAACGCATCGCTCGAATGCCTCCTTCCCCTCTTCTCTCACTCCCTTCTTCTTTCTTGGCACCGGTAGGCAGCATCTCCGATGACCTCCTTCCTTGGCATTGACAAGTAGCGACGTCCCCAGTGACCTTCTTCGCCGGCACCGGTAAGCAGCGACGATGAGTTCCTTACAAAACTCACCACCTTCGCCTCCCTCCCTCACCTTCATCCCTCACCTCCGCCCCCTTCCCTCCCTCCCTCCGCTTCTATTGGGCAAAAACCATAGAGACTCTATTCGGCCCATTAGGCCGAACATGCCTACTTATGTTCAGCCTTGTATGGCTGAACAGAATTTTAAAATTTTTTAAATTATTATAAGTTGGTTTAAAAAAATTTGATATTTAGTAAATATTTATATAAAATAAATTTATTATTTAGTAAATATTTATATATATAGTTTATTATGTTATTTTAATAAAAATACATGTATAAATGGTATAGTTTAGTTTTTCGAGAAAAAATTTAGACATATTTTAATCTTGTATATATTAAAATATGGATGCTGAGTTTCAGATATGAATGCTGGTCCCTCATGAGTTAGACCCACAATGTCAGCCAGGAGACGTCGTGGCAAGCATACTGAGTTTGAGGTTTCTGTTGCACCATCGCCTTCAACTGAGACAGTAGACGAGGACATTCCAGCTATGGATATTATAGATGAAGTGGATGGGTCTTATCCAAGCGGTCTAGAGGATGAGTTTGTCCTTAGTAGTTTCAGGGCATATATAGTAGCCTCCATCTGGAGGCAATAGGTATTGTTTGTTTGTTATTCTATATATTTTCTTTGATGTATTATTATGATGTTGTTATATAAATTATTAATGTTATCCATTTATATTTTACAGGAATGGGCCCCACTGAAGTGCATGAATCATGCTGCCAAGTTAGGTGAGTAGCAGTGGTGGGCATCAAGGCAATCCAATATGAGGTTCAGAAAAATAGTTCAATAGTCAGGCCTGGTTGAACTAGTGCACTGCTCTTATCGATTCGCCGATAAGAATCTTGTCTCGGGCTTCATAGAGAGATGGCAGCCCGAGACGAACACCTTCCATCTTCCCTTTGGCGAGATGACATTCACGTTGGATGATGTCGCTGCCATATTAAGGATTAATGTCATGGGTGTCTCAGTGTCACTATCATGTGATAGGATGAATGATCAGGATGCTGAGGACCTACTAGTGGAGCTGTTAGGTGTGTCACAGATAGACGCGCATCAGGAGATGCTATCAGTATGCAGTCAGTCTGTAAGGTTAGAGTGGTTGAAGAGTCATTTTCATGTTGTATCTGATAGAGATAGCCACCGTAGGATAAAGTGTGCAGTGCGAGGGTATGTGCTATTTTTGTTAGGATGCACACTCTTTGTTGATAAAAGCGGAACAAGGGTGTCTATAGCTTATCTTTCTCTACTTCAAGATTTGGATAGGGTGAGCACATATGCCTGGGGTACTGGTGCATTGGCTCATTTATATCAATAGTTGGGAATTGCGTTTAGGGCATCCATTAGATAGATTAGTGGATATATGACGCTGCTCCAAGCATGAATTTATGAGCATTTTTCATATCTCACTCCTCATCCATCCCTAGATTATACTGGTGCCAGGTCCCGCATGCACCAATGGATTCCTGGCAGTCCATCACGTACCACGATGGACTATTTAGTAATTCTACATGAGTCATTGGACGTTTTGAGGACTGATGAGGTATGTACCATAGGACCATATACTTGTATATTTCTATGATTTTCCATATATTATCAAACTGATTAGAATATATCTGTTGCAGGTAGTTTGGGATCTCTATCATCATATTCAGGAGGATTGTCCATTCCTAGATATTGTATTCTTTAGTGGATGCCTGAATTGCATGGATGTTGTAAAACCCTATCATCTTGAAAGGGTTCTACGATAATTCGACAGGATACAAATGATCCCCCACGTGCCACTAGCCTTGAGCGAGCCAGCAAAGGATCAACAATAGCATTGTACCGCATCTGATACATCTTCTATAATCAGATATGGAAGAGGTGGAAGGGTCACCTGCTAAGCCGAGCGAGCAGGAACCATTCGGTGACCCGACCATCAGATTGCATACCAGAATATATGGATTGTTATTCTCGGATCATGCACCTAGCAGTTCACCCCCCAAAGAGCCGATCCAATATCTATTCCTGATCATGTCCCAATGATGTTGATGTTGATGCGGCGTATTGCAGATGCCATTAGCATTGCATCAACATTCTTCATATAGATCAGGAGGAGACTGCATTACAGGAGACCTACATGTACAACGTTATTTCTCAATGACACAGGTGTTGCAGGGTCAGCATATCTCTATAGTTGAGTCGGATGTACTTGGCCCTAGTCATGCATCGCCACAGCAGTACAAGCGTCGATGATGGCAAGATGGGGATTGATGATGTATCTCATGTATTTTGTAGCTTTTAACACATCTTTTTGTAAAATACATTGAAATTTGAATAAAAGTTCAGTTCATTTGGGCTAAATTTTTTTGTGCCAAAGTCAAAAATTAATGCACTTTATATAAAAATGTCAAGCATTATACAAATTTGAAGATTGATAAAAAATGCACTCTACAATTCAACAATCTCGCTAATTATAACATCTAATGAATCGTTTGTTTGAACTATTGAATTCTAGATTCATATAAAGTTGTCCATCCGGAAGCATAAGGTAAAAGATATCTTTGCCAGCTGCTCGCTATTGGGGAATGGGATGATCCGGCAACAGAAATACCTACAAAATATATAAATTAGTAAACAAAATGATTTATGAGTCATTTAAGGATGAGTTCAAGATGTTTAATTAATTACCTTCACAAAATTACTGTCATTTACAAATGCCACTACAATGTCTTTGCGGGATAAAGAACGAAGAGGCACCGATCTAAAAGGTAGGAATATAAGACATTATTGCAAGGAGAGTTAGTATATGACAATGTAATAGCGGGATGCTATAAGGTGCCCCATATCCGGCATAGTCATCTACCAGTCAGATGGTGGACAATTCTTAAAATATAATAATGCATGAGCGATCTTCTTAAACTTCCCTTCGATAGCAAATAAAGCACGATAATACTCTGAATGACATTGCAACTCATATAATAAATCCTTCCTAATACGAAGCCAATTCTCCTCTCTAAATCCCAGCAAGTCAGTTATTCTCTAAATCCACAGTTGCCATCATTTTTTTCATCCTTGATATGCTGGATGAATGACCTCAACCCATCTGAAATTTGATCAATATAGATTGTTGACTTATATGACCGGGTTCGAGGACGAAAAACTTGCAAACCATATCGAATGACTCTTATTATATTGCAAACAATCACATGCTAATAATAACTGGCAAGCCCCGGTACACAGTGGCACGGATTGACATGGGCCAAACCACATGCCCTGACATGGGATGGCACATATCGGCGCACCCGGCACGGACCGGCATCGGTCGGCATGGGCCGGCACGAGTCGGCATCAATCGGCATGGGCTGAACCGCATGCCCTTGCATGGGTCGGCACGGGCTGAACCGCATGCCCTGGCATGGGCTGGCATGCCTCAGCACTCCCTGGCATGGGTCAGCATGGGCCGAACCGCATGCCCTGACACGGGCCGGCACACATCGGCACGCCCCGATACACATCAGCACGATACTCTTTGTTAAAAATGAAAAAACTTCTTACCTTTTTCCTCGGCTGCCTCTTTTGCACTTGCATTATTGGGGTGCCCATACCAGGTAAATAACTATCTTATCCAGAGAGAACCAACTCCAAGGCAGAAGGGTCATGGCGAGTAGACGTATCAACCTTCAATGAAGTGCAGCCACGTGAACTGGTCATCCTTTTTGTAGGTTCTTCAAGAGAAGTACTATCTGGGCTTGCAATCTCTCTTAATTCCTTAACATCTGCAATTGAGAAGCTTCATCTAACTGCTTGAATTTCTAAGCAATTATATCCAACTCTGGTTCGTAGCTCAGTTTTATACTTTACACATTTGATGCAGGCACTATATCAAGTTTTCTTCAATGAGGATCTATGCAATCGAGAGAAATAAGCTGACCTTCCATCCTGTACCGCACAATCTCATGAGCGCATGGTAAACCATGTGTACGTCGAATAGCATACACACAAACTGATTCGTCAATTCCAACTGAATTGGCTCAATTTGCTTGGTCGAGAATATGATTTAATGCACTTATAGATATAAAACCTCGCAGTTCTTTAAATTCAGCAGGCTTAAAGTTGTATTGCACGACCATCAAACTCTTCTCAAATGAGGCTTTAATGTCACCGTGCTGCAACTCAATCAAACTATATATTTTTGTCCAAGATGACTCAAAAGTCCCTTGGCTTGATCCAAGCTGACTTTTAAGCCTTACATGTGAACTTTTAGCCCTAGTAAAGTAAATAATATTAAATAAAATTTAGATAACAATACACAATTAAATTATAAAGTTCTTGAATGAATCAATTTCTTGTGGTACCTATTAGTTGTCACATTCTCGTAATGCCTGTATGCGTCCATCCATGCTGCGATAAATCTTTCCTTGTATTTGCTCAGCCAAGTATCTGACACATACCATAAAGCATCTTGATAGGTATTAAACTCTCTTTGGACTGCATTCCAATGATCATTATACTCATCTTCTGTGGTGGATAACACAACTATATTCCAACTCATTATAAACTTATCACATTTCTCCTTCGTTTCAAATAATCTTTTGCACTGGGTCAAAACATTTCTACTAATATGCTATCTACATAACAAATGTGTTGCCGTAGAAAATATCCTCTGAATTGCATTCAATAGAGCCAAGTCTCTATCTGTGACTATTACCTCAGGCAGACCATCAGCGACTATGACACTGTGCAATCTCTCTAATGCCCATGTATAGTTATCTTTCCACTCATAGTCCATGTGTACAAAAGTAATAAAAAATGTGAGGTCAGTTGATGTCACCCCCATAATATCTAAGAGAGGAAGACAATATCTATTCGTCTTGTAATGCAATCTATTATCAAAACACGAGGAAATGTACGTAACAAATATATGCTGCTAGGGTGTGCCCAAAACAAGTCACGCACAACATCAGACTTAATACAATTCCTATGCCACTCAATGCATTTACCCTCAGATAATTTACCCAGAAGATGTTGCATCTGAGATCTCCCAGCTTTCTTTACAGCCTTACACATCTGTCATGCATTATAAATCATCTTCCTTGTCGTAACATTGAGGGCATCCCTTTGCTTCAATATAGATAATATATCCTTTGGCCGAACCAAACTCTTCGACATATCCACTAACAATGAAGTCTCCTACTTAGATAATCGTCCAGCATATAAGTGCCCCTCGAGATGCTTCATAGCCAGATGATTGTGCATACCACAAACAACCATTAACATCTAATCATTTGTGATACGGCTGACCATCTCCTTTGGGTGGTGTTATAACCTCTTGCGCGATTTTCGGAGATAATGATGTGACACCTAATCCCAGAGATGGAATCTTGGCTCCGGCCTTTGGCTTCGGCCTCCAGTGACGGCTCTGGCCTTTGGCTCCGGCCTCCAGCGACGGCTCCGGCCTTTGGCTCCGGCCTCCGGTCTTTGGCTCTGGCCTCCAGCAACGGCTCCGGTCTTTGGTTCTGGCCTCCAGCGACGGCTCCGGCCTTTGGCTCCGGCCTTTGGCTCCAGCCTCCGGCCTCCAGCGACGGCTCCGGCCTTTGGCTTCGGCCTCCAGCGACGGCTCCAGCCTTTGGCTCCGGCTCTAACTTGGTGCCTTTCCTGCATACACTATGACCCACTTCAGGTAATAGATCCCAAGATTCGAGATCTGTTACCATATACCTCGCTCACCGAAATCACGGGCAAGTGCTAGCGCGCCCAGCAGTTACCACCTCAAGCGGCCCCCATCCAGCAACGGCTTACCCACTTGCCGTTCGAAGGAGCTTATCCTAACAAGGAAGATTCGACGGTTCAAAACAGAACGAAAAGAAAGGAACCTCCCAGACAGGTATAAAAGGACCCCAAGCTCAACAGAAAAGGGGGGATCTCTCTCTCTCAAAAAGATAGACACTACACTCCTGTTCGACAAGTTCACTAATTTGAGCATCGGAGGGTCCTCGCTGGGAATACCGACCCGAGGACTTCTTGCAGGTTTCCAGAGGAGGAAGATGACCTCTCCACCCCATTTGGAGGCCCACAATAGATCTCAGCATGCCCTGCGCTCATCACCGGTGACTTGTCCGCATCAGATTGGCGCGCCAGGAAGGGGCTCGCACGCGGGGAAGGCAAAAGTTCTCCCTGTGACCCCACCGATTCTGCAAGGAAGACGATGGTGACAACACGAGCACATGAGGCTTCCACCAGCCAGGCCGCGGAGCGCATTCCGTGGGCTGAGCAATCGGAGGCCAACCTCCGTGTTCACCCCTTGCACAGATGAGCCAGCCTGACCGGCTTGAGGTTCTGGCTCACTAGGTCCAGGACCTAATGACAATGGTACGGGGACTGTAGGAACACTGCTTTGCCGCAGCACCTCAACCCCCTCCACCTGGTGAAGGGGTGCGGGGGACAATTCAATCTCATCAAGGCAGGACCCCACCCAAGGTCTCCCGTCACTCACCTCCTGAACCTCATCGCCGAGAGGCCTCAAAGCGACGGCGGTCCCTCTCCCATCACTCTGGTCGTTCCCACCAACGGCTGGACGAGAAAGAATCCAGATGGGTGCGCTCCTTACGCCAGCGGTCTTCTTCGGCTTTCTCTTCTGACTCATCTAAAAACGGCGCCCTTAGGAAGACTACCCGTCGGGCTGAGCAACGGCTCGATGAGTATCACCGACGGTTGGAGGAGCTTAGCCGCCAGATCGCTAACCCTCATGAGACGAACTACGAGCACCGCCCCCCGTTTTTCCGGCACGTCATGGAGGAACCGGTCCTGCCCCGTTTCCGTCTCCCCTAGCTGGACCCGTACGATGGCATGACGGACCCACTGGACCACCTGGAGAGCTACAAGGTCCTCATGCAGGTTCAGGGAGCGACGGACTCCCTTCTATGTGTCGCCTTTCCAGCCACCCTTCGCAAGGCGGCACGTGCATGGTATTCTCGCCTGCACCACGCAGCATCAATTCATTCCGACAGCTCGAGCGATCTTTCCTGGCCCACTTTGATGCGTGCCGGAAGATCCCATGAGTGGCTGATATCTTATTTGCTGTCCAGTAAAGAAGTGGCGAGACCCTGAAGGACTTTGTCGCTCGGTTCAAGAAGGCAACATTAGAGGTATATAACCTGGATGATTCTGTAGCCACTTTGGCATTAAAGCGAGGACTTCGTCCTTCTAGGTTCGCCTATTCCCTAGACAAGAAGCCTCCGAGTTCTTATGCCGAGCTTCTGAGCCGAGCGCAGAAATACATTCATGCTGACGAGGCGGATTCTTCAAGGAGGGAAGCTGATAAGAATCCCAGCAAGAAACCAGCGTCCACTGAGCATGCCGGAGCACGACCCCGGAAGCCTGAGCCTCCTCACCGCCCAGATCGCCGGCCCCAGACGCTTATTCCTAAGGAGCAATTCACTCCCCTCATGGCTCCGATATCTCACATCCTACTAGAAATCGAGGAGGAACCTTACTTCAAGCGTCTGACCCCCATGAAGTCTGGGACCCCCCGCAATAAGGAATTTTACTGTCGGTACCATCGAGATTATGGTCATGACACCGAGGACTGCCACCATCTGAAGAAGGCCATTGAAGAGCTTGTCCAGCAGAGTCACTTGGGCAAGTTCATTCGAAGGGAAAACCTTCCTACTCCAGGTTCATCGGTGCCTCCGACACTTCAGACCGGCATGGACAATGCTCCTACGGAGAAGACCATAGCTATGATTTCCTGGGGGGCAGGTGGTGGTTCAAAAAGACAACGAGAGGGAATAGACTCTGTAATTCCTTTCTTTGGAAAGGATTTAGATGGGGTAGTTAATAAGCATGACGACAGCGTCGTTGTGTCCATGACCATAGCCAAACATCCTGTAAAAAGAATTTTAGTTGATAGTGGGAGTTCGGTGGATGTTTTGAGCTACGAAGCTTTTGTTCAGATGAACCTGTCAAAGTCTTCCCTCTGACCCATCGCCATGCCTCTAATGGGCTTTACTGGAGACTCTGTAAGCGTTGAAGGGGAGATTGCCCTCCCTGTCACGGCTGGAACCCCTCCATGTCAAAGCACGGTGTCATAAATTTTCTAGTGGTCCGAATCCCGCTGGCTTATAGCGCTATCTTGGGGAGACCGGGATTGAATTTGCTAGATGCCGTGATCTCCACTAAGAGATTATTGGTAAGATTCCCCATCGACGAAGGAGTCAGAGAAATGAAAGGAGAGCAAAGCCCGCCACCGCTTTGCTATCACTTGTCTCCCAGTCCACTGGAGGCGGCGTCGGCGATAACCTCTGAGCCGCTTGAACCCCGAGAGCTGGGAAGGAGGGGAGAACCAGCCGAGCACCTTCTGACCCTCCCCTTAGGGGATGATCCGGCAAGGACCGTCCAGGTTGGGGCGTTACTTCCGGAGGAGGCACGCGATCGACTTCTCACTTTCTTGCATGCCAACACTGACGTCTTTGCATGGTCGTCCTCAGACATGCCGGGCGTCCCTGAGGAGGTGATCACCCATCGGCTCAACCTCAGGCCAGAGTGTCGGCCGGTCCGACAGAAGAAAAGGAGCTTTGCTCTGGACAGACAGAAAGCTATCGATGAGGAAGTTCACAAGTTGACGGCTGCATGCTATATTCGAGAAGTTCATTACCCCGAATGGTTGGCCAACGTGGTGATGTTCCGTAAGACTAATGGAAGTTGGAGGATGTGCGTGGACTTCACCGATTTCAATAAAGCATGCCCTAAGGACAGCTTTCCCCTGCCCCGGATCGATCAACTGGTGGACGCTACATCCGGCCATGAGGTCCTTAGCTTCATGGATGCTTTCTCTGGGTACAACCAGATCAGGATGAACCTGGTGGATGAGGAAGCTACCTCCTTCATAACTGAGAAGGGGCTATACTACTACAAGGTAATGCCATTTGGGCTAAAAAATGTGGGAGCCACCTACCAAAGGTTAATGAATAAAGTCTTCGAAGACCAGATAGGACGCAACATGGAGGTGTACGTGGATGACATGCTGATAAAAAGTGTCCACGCCACTGACCATATCGCCGACCTAACGGAGACTTTTGACAACCTTCGTCGATACCAGATGAGGCTGAACCCACGCAAGTGTGCATTTGGGATGACAGCCGAAAAGTTCTTGGGTTTCATGGTGACTCAGCGGGGGATCGAGGCAAACCCGGACAAAGTTCAAGCCATCCTGGACATGAGGTCTCCCACCAACAAGAAGGAAATACAACGCCTGACGGAAAGGGTGGCCGCCTTGAGCCGTTTCTTGTCCAAGTCCGCTGAGAGGTGCCTACCTTTCTTCAAGGCGCTCCGCAAGGCCAATGGATTCGAATGGACGAAAGAATGTCAGAAGGCATTCGAGGGGCTAAAGGAATTCTTATCTACCCCGCCACTACTATCCAAGCCAACAGATGGAGAAGAACTCCTTTTGTACCTCACAGCTTCTCCCGAGGCCATTAGTTTTGTGCTGGTCTGTGTGGACACCAATGGCATGTAAAAGCCGGTGTATTACACAAGCAAGGTGCTCCACGATGCAGAGACCAGGTACTCGAAGATTGAGAAGACTATCTTCGCGTTAATCGTGTCCGCCCAGCGCCTGTGGCAATACTTCCAAGCCCATCCGATCACGGTGATCACAGACCAACCTCTAAAGACAATTCTCGCTCGCCCGGATACTTCGGGTCGATTGGCAAGGTGGGCGCTCAAGTTGGGAGAATTTGATCTATCTTTCCGCCCTCGGTCGGCCATGAAATCCCAAGTCCTTGCGGATTTTTTGGTCGAGTGCACCTGGGGAGAGGAGCAACCCCCTCTGCAAACCCCTTGCCTCTCGGAACCAAAGATGATGAATGGGTCCTTCATGTAGATAGAGCATCAAATTCTCAAGGGAGCGAAGCAGGCCTCATCCTGGCTAACTCGGATGGAGTTGTAACTGAGTGTGCACTCCGCTTCCTCTTTCCAGCCACCAATAATCAGGCGGAATATGGAGCTCTCCTGTCTGGGATAAGATTAGCCCGAGAGCTCGAGGTAAAGTGCCTTAGGGCATTCACTGACTCCCAGCTGGTTGCTGGCCAAATCGCAGGGGAGTATGAAGCAAGGGATCCCATCATGTCCCGCTACTTAAGTATGGTGCAGTCGCAAGCTTCTCTCTTAGCTTATTTTAATGTTAGCTATATCCCTCGAGGGGAAAATGCTAGAGCCGACACTTTGTCCCATCTTGCCACCTCAACTGACGGGATGTTGGGAAGAGCTTATGTAGAGCACCTGGAAGCCCCGAGTATTGACGTAACAAGAGAAACTCTGCCAGTTGAACAAGAGCCTTCCTAGATGGATGCTTATGCCCGGTACCTTACCAATGGTACCCTCCCAGAAGACCCTACCGAGGCCAAGAAACTCAAAAGACGGATCCCGAAGTTTTTCATAATGGAGGGAAAACTCTATTGAAGGTCGTTCTCATACCCGGTTCTCAGATGTGTTGGCCCCACAGAAGCAGATTATATCCTGTGAGAGATACATGAAGGTATATGTGGAAGCCATATGGGGGGCAGAGCTCTCACATACAAAGCCCTACAGTAGGGATATTACTGGCTGACAATGAAGGAGGATGCGTCCGAACTTATTAAGAGGTGTGACAGCTGCCAGCGCCATGCTAATATTCAACATCAACTAGCGTCCCAGCCGACCCCCTGGCCGCACCCTGGCCCTTCGCCCAATGGGGCATGGACATCCTGGGACCATTCCCTCCAGCCTCTGGACAACGCAAGTTCTTAGTGGTAGCAGTTGACCATTTCACCAAGTGGATCGAGGCTGAGGCTCTCACCAAGATCACCTAAGGCAAAGTAAGATATTTCTTTTGGAAGTCTGTCATGTGCCGGTTCGGGCTGCCACACACCCTCGTTACTGATAATGGCCGACAGTTTGACAACACGGCCTTCCAGGAATTCTGCATCGGCCTAGGCATTCATCAACGATTCACCTCTGTGGGGCACCCCCAGACCAATGGCACAGCCGAGGTGACCAACCGCATTATCCTCCAAGGGCTCAGGGCCTGGCTAGATGGCTGCAAAGGGCATTGGGTGGAGGAACTCCCCAGTGTATTGTGGGCATACCACACGATGCCACGAGCCCCTACTGGGGAAACTCCTTTTAGCCTGGTCTTTGGGACCGATGTAGTCATTCCGGTGGAGATAGGTGTCCCCAGTCTCCGGACAGAGTTATACCACGAAGAGAGCAACCCAAATCAGCTGCGGGCCGATCTAGATTTAGTTGAAGAATTGCGAGACCAGGCGCAACTTCGCATGGCGGCTTTCCGTCAGCGAGCGGCCAGATACTACAATGCTTGAGTATGGTCCAAGATGTTCTACCCTGGAGATCTCGTTCTGCGACGAGCTGAAGTATCAAAGCCGATGGAGGGAGGCAAGCTGGCACTAAAATGGGAAGGACCATACCGTATCAAGAAGGTACTTCATCACGAGGCATACAAAGTTGAATTGCTAGATGGAAAACCGCTCCCTCGCACTTGGAACGCCGATAATTTACGTCGGTATTATCAGTAATGTGCTAACTTCATTAATTTGAACCTGCTTGACAGATTGTTGTTCAAAATATTTTTATTGCTTTTTGAGTGATCACGCTTTGCACTAAAGACCGGCTCCGCGTCGGCAATTAAGCCCGGCTCCGCGTCGGCACCAAAGCCCGGCTCCGCGTCGGCAATTAATCCCGGCTCCGCGTCGGCACGAAAGCCCGGCTCTACGTTGGCAATTAAGCCCGGCTCCACATCGGCACCAAAGCTCGGCTCTGCATCGGTACCAAAGCCTGGCTCTGCGTTAGCACCAAAGACCAGCTCTGCATCGGCAATTAAGTCCGGCTCCGCGTTGGCACCAAAGCCTGGCTTCACATTGGCACCAAAGACCGGCTCCACATCGGCAATTAAGCCCGGCACCGCGTCGGCACCAAAGACCGGCTCCGCGTCGGCAATTAAGCCCGGCTCCGCGTCGGCACCAAAGCTTGGCCCCGCGTCGGCACTTAAGGACAGCTTCGTGTCGGCGCACACAGTCCAATTCTGCGTGGCATATCTAACGAGGCATTAGGCATTCCACGACTTCGCGCCGGCACGAGCGGGGTCTTATACTATCTATAATTCAACTTTCGTCTTTGTAACCAAAATTGATCCCGCATCAGTTTCCTAACTGAAAGAAATCGTTCTCTTCGACCATTAGTTGTTGATTCGCGACAACTCATACTAGCAAAGCTAATTATGACCAAAGACAAGTGTTGAGAATCAAAATATTCATTGATGGCTAAAAGTTTACAAAATTTCCGATCTGAGTCGGACTTGAAGCAATACAATAATAAAAAAAAAACTAAGGGTCACTTGGGGCTGGGTCGTCATCTTCAGGGACTTCATCTGGCTCCAACCCTTCAATCCCCTCGAGGTCGTAGAGTTTCTAAATTTTTTCCTTGCAGTCCTGGAAGCCGGCTTTGTAAGCGAATGTCGTCGATTCGGCTAATTCCTTATTAAAGGCTCTAGACTTCCTGAAATTCTCTATGGCCTCTGCAGCTCTTTTCTCCGCCTCGAAGGTTTTCTGCTCGGCCTCCGCGACCTTCTCTTCGGCCTCCGTGACCTTTTTATCGGTCTCGGCGGCCTCCCTCTTGGCTTCGGTCACCTCCGCCTCCAAGTCGGCAATCTTGGCGTCGGACTGGCGGGCGACCTCTTTGGCCACATCTATTTCAATGGAGGCGGAATGTAATCGGTTCTTCAAAATGCGCATTTCTGATTCCGCCATCTCCAATCTCTCCTCGGCCATTCTTTGCTTTTCTTTGGCCGCCTGGGCGTTGTCCAGCTCGTTGGCCACCCGACGCTGGGCAACTTCCAGCGCGTACTCTGCCTTCTCGGTTCTTAGTCGGATGGCTTCGACTTCGCCCTTTAAAATGGCCCGGGTATCCTCCAGGGCCATCTCTGCCTTTTCTGCCCTAGCTTGGAGTGATAGCATCTCATCTCGCGACTGATCAAGGGCAGCATCACTCAGGGCCCAAAGGTCCCTCATGGCAATCAGAGAGTTCAGCGCCTGGACGGAGTGTCAATGTTAAAAAAAAAAAAAAAACACGAAGGCGAAAAGGTTAATAGGGCAAAGCTCACCCAAAGGTGTGCCACGGATGCCTCGCGGAAGAAGGTAGCCCTCCCCTGATACCGGAGAAACTCCTGCACCTCAACCACAGATGCTTCGTCCAATGCTCGCTCGGCCCAGTGGCTGTGGTTCGCCAAAAGTGATTGGAAGGAAGGGTCGACGCCCTTCCTTTCCACAGACACGGGGGCCGCGTGGGAGGACTCTGCCTCCGACTCTGCTGCCTCCGGCCCCTTAGCTGGTGGAGGCACTTCGGTTGTTGCCCCTTTGGGGGGCATGGTAACGGCTGGAGTCAGCTCTGTAGTTGCAAGGACCGGCTCCGTCTCCACGGCTTCGGGTGGGGGTGACGATGCTTTTGCGACCCGCTCCGAAGAAGGATCGAGCAGAATGACAGGAGGGGGAGCCGGTACTGAAGGCGATTCTTTTCCTCTTGCTTGGCTCCGCCCAACTTCCTCGCTGGCCTCAGCCCTTACCGTGTCTTTCCTCGCGGGCTCGTCGGCTTGGGCTCTCGCCGCCTCGCGCCCACGCAAGGGATCCATAACTTTGGCCCTTCTAGCGTCGCCCCCCCCCCCCCACCGTCGGCCCTTCCAGCGTCGGCTCTCTTCGAAACCTTAGCGCGCAGGGGCTCCACAACTCTGGCCCCTCCAGCGCCGGCCCTCCCCGCGTCGGCCCTCCTTAGAATCTTGGCGATGGCCCTCCTTTCAGCGGGGGGCCCATTCCCCGTTGCCTTCCTCTTCTTAGTAACCGCTTGCCCGAGCTCGCGAAGCGATGACGTCATCCCTATATAAAAAAAACACAGGAGATGAGTTAAAAAAAAGAGAAAGAGGAGAGAAAAGAAGGAAAAAGGTGAGTAATCAAGTACTCACCACCAGAAGGGATTAGGCCGGCGAGATGAAGGTTTTCATCGACCAGAAGCTTATTACATCGAGGGACATCGGCAGTCAGAAGCTGCCCAAATGTCATTCGATCCCTTGGGAGGATAGAGGAATCCCTATTGGCGTCGGTGTTGGGTGTCCCTCAGCTTCCACTCACCCCCTAGATATCAGCAAAAAAGAACTTATCCTTCCACCCTTTAACGGAGGTGGGAAGGTACAATTTAAGGATCCTAGTGGGTCTAGGAGTAAAGGACCACCAACCTGATTGCTTGCGAAGGGTATAAAAACTGCGGAATAAGGAGATACTGGCCTCTATGCCTTGCAGGTGACAGAGAACCAGAAAGCCAATGATAGTTCGGATCGAGTTAGGGACTAGTTGGGAAGGTGTTAAAGAATATCGGTCTAGAAGGTTAAGGATGAAAGGGTGGATAGGTAATCGAAGTCTTGCCTTAAAGAAGGCTCCGTACAAGGCAACTCTTCCAGGACGGGAAGAAGTTACCCTGTCATCAGGAACGGGGTAGGACAGACGTAGGTTTGGTGGAAAACTATACTTGGCTCTTAGGTTTACTATGTCTTGAGCAGACATAGTGGAAGTAGTCCCCTCGGGGGACTCCTTGACAGTGCTGGAAGGATCAGCGGCTGTCGGACGGCGCCGGGTAAAGGTCCGTCCGACGGTCGGATGACTCCTGGCTGTGGGGCGTCTGACCGGCCGCCGCTCCGGCGAGGAGTGGTCAGAGGATGGGGTGGACCATTGGCTTGGTAAGGAAGCGGAAGGTTGAGAAGGAGTGGAGGAACGACCCCCGAAATCGAAAATAGAACAGGAGGGCGAGGAAGCCATGGAAACTAACCTGGAAAGCTTGAACTAAGATCGAAGGAGCACGAGGAGAGGAACAGACATGGGAGGTGGACGGACGCTTGTAGACTCAGGGGAGGTAGCTGTAACGTAAGAGAAGAGGGAATGGAAAGATAAGGATGATTTTTCTTTTTATAGCCCCATTTCAAATCATCTCGCGGCCGTCCGGTCTGGCCATGTGTCTACCTTCAAATGGAAGCCGCTTCGGCGGCCTACCGGCGCAAAAAACACGAAAAGCATCACCAATAGAAAGATGGCAGTGGCCTTACCGCAATGATGACGCTCGCCTTTTTATGACTCATTACTTGAGGAAATCTTCCCCAATCCCAACACCCGAATGGACGAAATGATGGCGCGGAAGTCAGCTGCCCAGTGGATATTAACACCCATTTCGCTGGTGATTGTGCGCTCACTCATCTCAGGGGCGGCGGGCATCTGATACGGCTGACCATCTCCTCTGGGTGGTGTTATAACCTCTTGCGCGATTTTCGGAGATAATGATGTGATAGCTAATCCCAAAGATGGAATCTTGGCTCCGGCCTTTGGCTCCGACCTCCAGCGACGGCTCCGGCCTTTAGCTTCGGCCTCCAGCGATGGCTCCGGCCTTTGGCTCCGGCCTTTGGCTCCAGCCTCCGGCCTTTGGCTTCGGCCTCCAGCGACGGCTCCGGCCTTTAGCTTCGGCCTCCAGCGACGGCTCCGGCCTTTGGCTCCGGCCTTTGGCTCCAGCCTCCGGCCTTTAGCTTCGGCCTCCAGCGACGGCTCCGGCCTTTAGCTCCGGCTCTAACTTGGTGCCTTTCCTGCATACACTATGACCCACTTCAGGTAACAGATCCCGAGATTCGAGATCTGTTACCGTATACCTCGCTCACCGAAATCACGGGCAAGTGCTAGCGCACCCAGTAGTTACCGCCACAAGCGGCCCCCATCCAACAACGGCTTACCCACTTGCCATTCGAAGGAGCTTATCCTAACAAGGAAGATTCGACGGTTCAAAACAGAACGAAAAGAAAGGAACCTCCCAGACAGGTATAAAAGGACCCCGAGCTCAACAGAAAAGGGGGGGATCTCTCTCGCTCTCAAAAAAGATAGACACTACACTCCTGTTCGACAAGTTCACTAATTTGAGCATCGGAGGGTCCTCGCCGGGAATACCAGCCCAGGGACTTCTTGCAGGTTTCCAGAGGAGGAAGACGACCTCTCCATCCCATTTGGAGGCCCACAATAGATCTCAGCATGCCCGGCGCTCATCACCGGTGACTTGTCCACATCAATTTGCAGTGTCCAATTTCTTTCCTCTTAAGGCAAAAGGGCATCCACACTTTTTAGTGCCACTGGCCTTGGTCTTTAATCCCTTTTCCTTTATGTGTTTACTTTTGCAGGTACCACTCCTCTTGCAAGAAAATACAATTCTTGGTTTCTTAATAGTACTATCCGAATCAAAAGTTTTAATAATAATAACAAATCCATTCCTCCTCCTAGCTTTCCGATACCAATTACACATTTCTTCTCTACTCTTGAATATCTACACAATAAATAGTTTAATATGAGTAGACAATTTTACATAGTCAACTAATAAAACAGTTACAATCAAAATTATCACACCTCGTAAGTTGTAAATTCATTTGTGTAATTCATCATATATTCAAAGCCAATCATGCTGCATTTGGTTGAAGCATCACCCTACACAGTCAAAAAATCATTTTAAATCCTAACCCTAAATTATCCTAAACCACAAGAAGGCCTCTGTTCGGCCCATCTTGGCCGAACAAAGGCCCTCTGCTCGGCCAAGATAGGCCGAATAGAGGCCCTCTGTTTGACCTTATATGGCCGAATATAGGTGATTTGTTCAGTCCTGTATGGTTGAATAAAACACAAATCGTGAAAAAAAATTGAAACAAGTTAAAAAATAAATCATAAATCTTGACCGAATAAATGACCTCTGTTCGGTCCTGTATGATCGAATAATATATGAATCATAAAAATAAAAATAAAAATTAATTAAAAATATATATTTATTTTTATAAAATTTATTAAATCGCTAGTTGCTTATTTATTGCTCAATTAAAAATTAAAATCTCTTCAAACAAAGTCAAAATAATTGAGGTTTTTTTTTTTTTTTCATAAGAACGTGGGAGGGGCGGAGGACGCTGGGAGGGGGGATGTTTTGATCCCGAAGGGGAGCCTTATTTTGATTTCACTGTAAGATGGGCTAGCCGCTAGGCTGAGGAGTATTTTGATTTCACTGTAAGAAAGGCCAGCCGCTAGGCTGAGGAGTAGGGTCGTCCCTCGCACCGCGAGTCCATACGGTGCTGCCGATGCTCGTCCGGCCCAGCTATCTCCTTTCGCGCTTGGAGGCTCAGAAACGAATCGTGTAGCGGCCATCTCTCGTCTGGGCATTTACTGGCGATGCCGGTGATCCGCGCCCCGTCCATTTTCCTAACGTACGATGGCCCTCTCTAAACCATTCTCCAATGCTACTGCCCTCTTGGGTTAGGGTTAGGGTCACAGGATTGGGGTTTCCGCACAAAGGGTTGTCTCCTTTGCTCGCTATCGACTCCTATTACTCTAAAGATTCCAGCATCCTATCGCTGGGAGCATGCCTTCGGACATTGGTGATCAACCGTATGGTATAGCTTTGTAGAAAACTCGTTCAATGTTTTGTTGTTGATATGAGATTATAGTTGCCCATTTATTTCTGCTTGGGATGCCTCGATACGTTCTATTTTATTCTGACTTACAGCTTTAGCCTTTAGTCCATCAATCTCTTCCATTTGGTCTCGATGCAAATTTATTTGGAATTGATAATTAGCAAATAAAGAAAAAAAACATATACTTTTTTCCTCTGTCATCTCAGTCTCAGTTGGTTTGGTTTGCTCCAGTTTGCTTTATTTATTTATTTATTGCTATTTGGTCTCTTTTTCGTTTTGATACCATTTTTTGTTATGCAAATGGCAAATAAACTTTTAATATTTGGATGATAGCAAGGACCTCTTATTTTTTAAATTGGTGTTTTTAGTAGTGCACTGCCACCAACGAAATTGAGGATTGGAGAATTGCTATTCTTGAATTTGAAAGGGATTGGATCTGAAATGCGTCATTCAAAGCTATCAGCGGCAGTTTCTACCACTGCTGACCCCGGGAAAGATAAAAACTTGAGGGATCTGCGGGTTGCACCAGGCAATCTGAAAAGAGTATTGTAGAGGTTGTTGGATTGATAAAGCAACTCCAATTCATGAATTGCATAGCGTTTCTTTTTTCTTTTTAATTTTCTTTCTTTCTTTCTTGTTATGTACAAGTTTGATAACAGTTGTTTTGGGATTACAGGAGGATGTTACAGACAGTTATGCAGGAATTGAGACTATCAGAAGTGATCCAAGTAGACTTGATTCTATGACTGTAAAAGAACTCAGGAGATTAACAAAGTATAACTTTTCCTTTGTTTTGTTGTTATATTGCAGTAGTTTAATCTGTTTCTAATTGTTAATGTTGCCGCTGTTGTTTTTCTTACCAACTATTAAGGAATATAGGAATCCCTGGAAAAGGCAGTAAGAAGGATCTGATATCAGCCCTGAAGGATTACTCACTAAGAGTGGAAAATGGTAATATCTTGTCTTGATTGATGCATGTGAACTGTTCGGTAGCATCTGCACGAGACATGGCATTTCTCTTAAAAATTAAAGTTTGCAGCTAGTGCAGGGTCAAATTCCATTTCAGCAGGTAGTGATATTATGCCAGCAGCTAAACCTGTACAGGCTGAAAGTTTACTCTCAAAAAGAAAGGCCAAGCCGTTGCCCATTGAAGAGGATGCTCAAAATACGACCACTGTCTCAGAAATTACTGAAAGCAAAGAAAACAGTAGAAGGAAACAACATTCTGTGGGGAGTACTAATGTTGAGGATTGTTCCAGTACTGTAGTAACAAAGAAAAAGTTGTCTGTCAAAACGAAACAAGTTCGAGGTACGCTTTCTTGATCTTCTTCTTCTTACTTTTTGAAGCATTGTCCAAAAAGTCCATTCTGTGAATTGGTGACTGTAGATACAAAACGGTCCCGGTCAAGCAATGAAGATTCCTCAACTATTGAAAGCAATAAAGGAGTCATGGATCAAGTTGTTCTCTCTGTGAACCATGCTGAACCTTGGACTTTTCTTGCTCATAAGAAACCACAGGCTGGGTGGATTCCATATAATCCAAAGACAATGAGGCCTTCTCCTCTTACTAGAGATGCAAACTTTGTGAAGCTTATGTCTTGGAATGTAAATGGCTTGAGAGCTTTACTCAAGTTGGAGAGTTTCTCTGCGCTTCAATTGGCACAAAAGGAAGATTTTGATGTGCTATGCTTGCAAGAGACAAAAATACAGGCAAAAATGTTTATTTTCTTTTTTAAAGATAAATCCCTTTCTTACTACATAGCAGTCTCATTGTTCTGCATAACAAGAAAAGTCTTATGTTCAGAAAGATTCTAATAGAATATATCATGTGTGGTGTACACCCAGCCAATTCTCTCTCAATATGTATGCATGTTTATGTGTATCTATATTATGTGTACACAAATAGATATGCTTATTTATGTATGCACATAATATTATATTTGTATCTATATGTGTATATGTATGCAGACTTGTATGTATCCTAATCTATCTTGGAATGGAAAAATTTTTTTGTTTCACTTTATAAGCTTGCCTCTTCTTAGACTAACTTGATTGACTAGTAAAGTTGTGGACAGGAGAAGGATGTAGAAGAGATCAAGGAGCGTCTGATTGAGGGCTATGATAACAGCTTCTGGACATGCAGTGTTTCAAAGCTTGGCTACTCTGGCACTGCCATTATATCACGGGTAGGCCAATTCATTGTACATGCGCCTTGTACATTGACTTCTATTTGGTATAACAGAATCCCTTGCCAATTTTGTCTTCTCCATGCCACACAATAGCATCATAATTTGCTGCTATATAGTTGTGGATGTAACTTGTAAGTGACAGCTTAACAAAGGAAGGGAGGGATAGAGTTGCAATTTGTTTGTCTATGTTGTTAGTAATGCACACCTTTTGAATTTAATGGAGCTGACATTTATTTTGAGAGGGTGGGTTGGTTTTATTCTATTTTCCATGGTGGTAAAGACTTTATGTCCTCTACTCGGTCAATGGCCAGCACCTAGCTTGTTTAAGAAGTGCTAATTGATTTGAATTTTAAAGTCTGTACAAAACCAGAGATACAAGAATTCTTTGTAGCATTTATGAGACTTAGCTATTTGATTAACTAAATAATTTAAAAACTTCACCTTCACCATTTTATGATTGTTAGTGGTAAGGAGTATGAGTTATTTATTATGCCCTTGGCTTCTCTATGAGCTGCAAGCATCGCAGCTTCTTCAACTTAGGACCCAGGACACCCAGCAAGATGGTTACATGAAATTATATATCTAAAGTACATAATCAAAGACTCGAATGTGCTGAAATATGCATTCTAGATAGGTTAGCTATTTAGTTGACCTTGCCTTCCTCTCAAAAACTTTTGCAATGTTGGGCATTCCCAAATTTCCAATACAAGCATGAATGTCTAAAGTCTATGAGATAAATTGACCTTAGTTTCTTTTTGTCTAGGCATACTTCAGAGGATTGGAGGATCTTTGGATTATTTACTGGGTGACAATATTTTTGATTCTCTTTGATCTCACGCCATAATGTTAAAAGTAGTACTTTTTCCTTATCACTTTCCATATAAGATGTTTAAGGCTTATTTGGGTGGCCACTTGACTTATATGCATGATTTTCACACTATGGTAAGCTTTATCAGTGCATACTATCCTGTATTAGGAACCATAATGGTATTGAACTAAGACTCAATGCAAAGTCTTGGACTCTTGGTATGCTGAACCGACCCATGAATTGGACTTACCGGTACTGTAGCAATATGGCACTGATAGAGGGTTTGGTATCGAGATGACAAACTTTG
Source organism: Calamus simplicifolius (assembly GCA_900491605.1). NCBI lineage: Eukaryota > Viridiplantae > Streptophyta > Magnoliopsida > Arecales > Arecaceae > Calamus > Calamus simplicifolius. Next base: position 763,950 of record UESW01004390.1, read on the forward strand.
TTTCTCACTCTTATGAAGTACGAAGAGATGAATAGGAAGGATGCATTAGCATGAAAATGTTGGGGAGACTATTAGAATTTGTGGACTTGCAATTGCTCTCCTATAACTTGGGCCCTGGGGAGCAATGTCCTCTATCATTTCATCTGAGTTCTTTCTCCTTTTTCATCCATTATGTTGCAACTCCTGCCCATATAGGAATATCCCATTGATGGGATGACCAACCTTCCAAAAAAAAAGCCCTGAATCTCAGGAATTGCTTTCATAATCCAAATAACCTTGTATCCTTAATGTACTTTTTCCACAAAATAGCTAGCTGAAGTAAGTTTAACCTTGTGCAAGGAGGATAAATGGTTAGATGATTTCTACTTTTGAAATGCTACCAGCTTCTAAATTTGGTTATGCAAGAACCATAACAAGCTCAAGAGCAACTGAGCTAGAGGTAAAGATCCCGATTTTGGGAGAAAATGAAGAAAGTTTGCCGTAAGTAAAGGTCTTGGATAATTATGAGTCAATAACAAATGAAAATAAAGAAGATAAGATTATTGAAATTGTGAAAACAAGCCTGGCTAAGATAACGATGGGAGAACTAAACCGCCAAAGGAAACATTCTAGCATCATCAATTTGAAATTCACAAAGGCCTCTTGAATTAGTTGTGACAAAATTCAGGAATAAATCATACGATCTGTGAATATATTGTGAATAGTTAATGCTTCTTTGTTCATTATTTTACCTAGAGTAGTTTGAAGAATTATTTGGCCCAGGAAAAAAAAATGTGAACAATGCAAGTGCTTAAAATGAGATGATTTACGATTAAAATGTGAACAATGTCAGATTGTTGTTTATCAAATTACAAAACAGCAATTAAGTATGCAAAAATAATTTGCTTAATGTGCAAAAAAATCGTGATTTCAAGTACTGCTGTAAGTCTCAGTATTAGATGTTCTATTGTTCAAGTAACTATTATTCTTGATTTTCTAACTGAAAAAGGGCTTTGAAGTCCCATTTTTGTTTCAGCATCACATGACACAAAACAATGGCTGGCATGTCTTGTGCTAACAGCACTAAGATTCTTGAAAAAAAGTAGAAGTATGTTGGTTTTACTGCAATATTTATTGTCTTGAAAGGCTTTTGATTTATTGGGTTTGATTCAGTCTTATATTGATATGACAAAATATAGGTTTCTTGTTATGTTTTGATGGGGTTGAAAAGTTATCTATATAAGTGGAGTATGCCATGGTCATGGCATAGTTGTTCAATTGTCTTTCTTGTTGTGTTTCTCACCAAACCAGTTTTGTGTCTTGCTCCTATGAAAAGATGGTCCTTGTGTAACTCATGGGGGAAGGTAAATAACATATGCCTTACCTATGTAGATGATGAAAATAAAGGAAATAAAAAGTTTTCCCTGTCTCTAGCTCTAGATATTTATCTGGTACCCACTCGTCATTTTAGCCAATAAAGGGTAAAGGATGAAAAAGGAAAAGATTGGAAGGAAATAATTAGAGAGAGTTTTAAAAAAGGGGGGAGTGATAGAGGTTAGGACGATGCACAGCTTCCTCCTTACCATCTCTCTTGTTTGGGCATTTCTCTGCATCCTGAGACTCCTCTCTTCCTCTCTCATTCTCTGGGTTTTCTTCCCTCTTGTTTGAGACTTTGACGTTGTGTTGGATTCTTTAGGACACTTGGACGCTTGGCACTTGTGCCTTTGTCTGCATAACACTGATTCCTTTTGAGAACAGTATTGAGCATTGGTTTGTGTTATTGCTGAAGTTCATGGGCATCACTGGCTTTGTTGATTAAGAGAGATTTGAGTGTGTTGCCTCATAAGTAAGAATGGTATGTTATCATCTTGTATTCATATATCATGGTCAGGGATTGCTTAATTATATTTTGAACCGACTTTGAGGGCCCTGCTCTCTTGTCTTTTTGCGCTTCCATGAATGTGGGCATTAGCGTTCAAAATATATATAGGCAATACATGTGAGGTCCCATATCAGCATAGGCGTCAATTTAATGTAAATCTAATTGTCATAATTGTGAGATCTCCATATTCTCATATTTACAAGAACAATGGATCTATACACTTTATATGATTGGCAAACAGATAAAATACCCATTTTGGCAGTTCTGTAGTAGCATAGCTCTTATTCTTTTTATATTACATATATTAACCTATTAATTACCAACCTCAAATATTAACCATCAGTATGAAGCTGAAACATATGCCCAAACATACATCTGGAACAAGGTATACCAGATAAAGCTTATTGATTATGTCTAGAGTTTGAAAGCTTTAACAGAAATTATTTGTAATTGAGGAGAATATTTGAAAAGAAGAAATGGAAAGTTGTAACTCTCATTGTTATGTTTGTTTATTTGCTAATATGCAAATTTATTAAACAAATAGAGAAAACAAAAGAAGAATCCTTGAAATAGGACCAATAAAAGATGTTTTACACCAAGGTATAAGTTGACTACTCTCTATTCTTAGAACAGGATAGGAGTGGGCAACTTTGTGGATCAAAGGACATAAGCGAGGTTTGTAGTTCTGGCTTCAGTTTCAAAGCATGGATGTGGACATTATAAAGATTAATCTAGAGGCTCTGAGGCATTTAGAGAGGGTCATATTGACAGGAAGATGAATTCCCAGTAGTAATTAAGGTTTTGGTACAAGAATTCAATACATAATTTATATGTTGTGTATCTAATCAATAAAAAGATGATAATAAAGGCAAGCCCCAGCTATAGGGCCTCTAGGGCCCGTTACAAGTTTTATATCACTTTCATTTCAGTCATATGAATGGTGATCACAGGAATGTTGCCATATGTATAGGGCAGAGAGAGCAACTGGTAAGAAGAAAATAAATGAAATATAGAGAAAATAAAGAGAAGAAAGAGAAAAGAGAAAGAAGAGGATGATAAAGAGGAAATGATATAGAAGAGAAAGGAAAGAATCAAATAATTTTTTTTTCTAGGTATTCTGTAAACAAAGCAATCCTCAATACAACTAGTAAATAGTCCTAGAATACAAGCTGGTCATGTTCTTCTTTTATACTTAAATACCTCCCCATCCCTCTTTCGCTTACCAATTTGAGTTGAATCAAAGTCCATGATATACCATACGGAACTAGACTGTCCAGTTTGGTAAGTATTGTACTGTACCGACCAATTCCAAGCGGTTTAGCCTAGTAAGGGCCCCGTAATCGATTCAAGTCCTCAATTATTGAGGGAAAAAGAGCTGGGCACCCTTCTGTTCCTCTGTTTTAAGATAAAAGAGGAGAGAGATAGGAGGAAGAGAAAAGAAAGAGAGGGAGAGTAGAAAGGTGAGGTTTGATTCAGGTATTTCTTTCTTCCTAATTCTTTTTTGTTGGATTACATAAATTGGAAAAAATAAAACAAGGGGAAAAGTCATTCTAAAAATGCTGTTTTCCACTCAAAGGAGTCTCAAAAACCTTATATATATATATATATATATATATATATAGTTTACTAGTATAGTTCAGTATGGTATGAATACCAGTACCATAACAGTCTCCTACATGTATGCGATCCTGTGTTGACGCTACATTGATCGGGAGTGTAAAAGGAGGTCCAAAATCATCCCACTAAGGATGCCCAAAATGTTTCTTATATGACAAATTTCAAATTCTAATGCAACCCCACATAACATCATGTCTACTTTTGAAATCACATCCTAATAAGTTGAAGATATCCCCAAATTAATGTTATAAAGGCTATATGCATGAACTCTTCTCAAAATAGGATACAAAATGTACATTAATAAGTAACCCTAGAATTTTAGAAGGATCCAATATTGTAATGGAAGTTTAAAACTAATCTATTCTCTTCTTCATTAATCTCCTCCCTTAAGCAAAAGAACATTAAAGTGCAAAAGATGGCAAACATCAAGGCATAGATGAACGGAACTTTTGCCTTCCAAAGCTAGTTTCCTCAAGTAATCACAAGTGCACCATTTTCTCCAAGAACTGATGGATGATGTTTTCGAATATCTTTTTATAGTGGTAGAAAAGTTATGATGTCTATTAGCCAAGGATAGCCAAACCTCCAAATTTATGATTCACACAGTTCGAGATCAAACCCTATCATTATCATTCGCATCTCTACCTGCCCTGGTAAAATTAGACCCTCTAGCAATCCATCTCATTTGAGCTTGATGCAACTGAGCTGTAATCCTAAACTACCTCTAAATGAAGTTCATAACAATTTAGGTCCATTTTTGCATCATAGTTGATTGTACAATTTTTTCCCCTATTTTGTAGGATATTGGACCTCTTTTATCATGTTGTGAATGCAAACCTGGCCTTATCTTAACATGTTTTTGGGGAAAAATCACTCTTTCTTCTTTTGATACAAACAGATAAAGCCCATCTCAGTGAAGTATGGACTTGGCATACCGGATCATGATGGTGAAGGGAGGCTTGTTACAGTGGAGTTCGATTCATTCTACTTGATTAGTGGATATGTGCCTAATTCTGGTGATGGCTTAAGAAGATTGGTAAGTACATTCTTTTCAATCTGTTTCAATCTGTTTTGTTTTTGTCATCCAGTTATTTCTATTTGGTTATCATTGTAATATTTCTATAAAGACTTAACCTGTCTTCACACTGTCTTGGTGTTAGACCTACAGGGTTAGCGAATGGGACCCATCTCTTAGCAATTACTTGAAAGTAAGTGTGCTCCTGAGGCGCCTGCAATTATCTCTGGTAACCCATTTGTTTAGTTCTCACTCCATAATTAAAGCACAACACTAAATGTACTCTATATGACTTAGTACAAGGTATTTACAAAGAACCTAAGGGGAACAACATATCTTAACATTGACAAAATGCCATTGTCGTCGTGGTTATAAGGCTTTTGGAAATAACAACTAGTCTTACAAATTATTCCAAGCCTTAGGTTCTGACTATGGTCTGAAAATTTTTTATATGACCCAGGCATTGATACAAGTGTAAATGCTTTTGACGATAAGTTCTAAAGCATCTGCAAAACTCAGAAAATACTAAATTTCTCTGGGACTTAGTGTTTCAAAGAGCAGTGTTAGCTGCAAGATCATAACTTTGGATACTTGTGCCAGACTTTGTAGAAACTAGAAAGGATGTATCTTCTTTGTTTGTGCACCAAATTGTGTAATTCTTGAGCTGCTCTAGAATTTGCTCACCTCTACTATTCAACAGTTTTTACAAAACACTTACTATACCTTGTCGTACTGACCCAATATTCGTTGGCAAGGAAAGCTTTATAGATGTGTCAGTGGACATTCAGAAGATATATGAAGGTGCACTTAGAAAAAAAAAGTAATCTCTTCCTGAAATAATATTTTAGGATGAGCTTTATTGCTATGAATATAAAAGATTCTCAACCTTTAAGGTGCACCATGCATTGTAAATGATGATTCCTTTATGTATATTTTATTCTTTTTTAAACAAATCAGTGAGTATGCATGCATCTTATGTATACAGTTCCCCAAATACTATGCTATAAAACATAAAGACAATAGTTACAAAGTTTGGAGTCTGGAAATATGAGCTCCAATTATATGCCTTGATGCATATGTATCTTATGTGCTGTTTTTATGAATGCATCTTAGATATAAACTTCTCCAGATGCAATAATGTACTAGTCAGAACTGAGTTAATCATTTGGTAGATGACCTTCAACTCAACTCATCTAAGCCTTTTCCCAACTACATGGAGTCGGCTACATGAATCTGCTTCCTCCACTCTGCTCTATTCAGGACTAGGTCGATATTCAAATTATAAATAGTTATATCTTTTTTAATTATTTATATCCATGTTAGTTTAGGTCTACCTCTACCTCTGTCCTTACCATGGATTGTTAAAATATCACTTTTTCTAAGTGGAGCATTTAAAGGTCTTCATTGTATATGTTCAAACCATCGTAATCGATTCTCTCATTTTATCTTCAATTGGGGCTACTCCTATCATTTCTCCTATATATTTATTTTTAATTCTATCTTGTAAAGTTTTACCACATATCCATCTTAACATGCGCATTTCTATTACACTTAATTTATTCACATATTGTTTCTGTATTTTTCAACACTCTGTTTCATATAACATAACTGGCCTAATAGTGGTTTTATAGAAGTTTTCTTTTAATTTTAATGGGATGCGCCGATCATACAATACTTCCGAAGTACTCCGCTTAATTCAACCTACTTTAACTTTATGATTCACATCTTCAACTATTTCACCTTTTTGTTGGATAATTGATCCCAAATACCTAAATTTTTTACTCCTTAGTATCTCTTGGCTTGCAATCTTCATTGTTTCTTCATTTGCATTTCTACTTCCACTAAAATTATATTTCATGTATTCAGTTTTAGCTCTACTAATCTTAAAACCTTTAGATTCTAAAGCCTCACTCCAAATCTCTAGCTTAGTATTTACTCCAATTTAGTTTCATCAATCAACACTATATCATCTGCAAATAATATACACCATGGGATATCATCTTGAATATGTTTAGTTAATTCATCCATAACTAATACAAAAAGATACGGACTTAAGGTAGATCTTTGATGTAAACCTACATTAATTGAAACTCACTAGTTTCTTCTATTGTAGTTTTAACAATAGTTATTGCTCTATCATACATATCTTTTATCAATTCTATGTATCTTTTGGTAACTCATTTTTCTCTAAAACCCATCATATTATTTCTCTAGGTATTCTATCGTATGCTTTCTCTAAATCAATAAAAACCATATGAAAGTCCTTTTTTTTTATTTACCTCTCCATCAATCTTTTTAATAAATAAATAGCTTTCATGGGTAGACGACTTTCAAGATATTTATTTATATTGTCTCGAGTCAACACTGTCATATGCATCATGCATCACAATATACATTTTAAGTTTAATTTCCTAGATCATAGCTTCTGTTTCATGCAAAATTCTTGGCTTTTTATTATGTGCACCTCTATTTATTTGGGGAATCTGTATATTGTGTAAGCTACTATGTCAAGGCATCTGAAATCTGAAATCGTATATGACCTCCATAAAACAATGTTATGTGAAGTCAATAGAAATTAACTCAATTCTACGTAAGAAGCAGAATGTTTAGTATGTGCTAATAATTCTGTCATTTTCCTTGCAGGACTTGGAAAAATTCAAGCCCGTGATTTTAACTGGTGACCTGAACTGTGCTCATCAAGAGATTGATATATTTAATCCTGCGGTAAGGAATTCATTGGTTCAGCAACCTTGATTCCTAACTTTAATAGTGGTTCTGACTGCTATGCTGTTAAATGTTTCATGATGATCTATAGAATGCTAAGTTTATGCTATGAGACTGACTATTTTATATATCTCATTCCCTTGTCCTGTTGGCTTCCAAATGTCAAACATGTATGACCACCATAGAAACTTACTCTTTTGGACCTCCTTCCCCTTAGAAGCTAGAGAATATAGTGGCCTGGTACTTCTTCATAGAATAGTAGAACCACATTGGTTCAGTGACTATCCCAGTTCAAAATTTCAAGCATTTCTTTTTTCGACTCTATTTTTTCTGTCGTTCTTTCTCAAGCAATCTCCACCATGATGGAAATATTAGTAGCAAAAATCATGAAGTTCCTTTTTCTTCTCCTAAACATGAAGGAGATTAGCTTTTTCTCAAACTTAAAGAAGAAGAAAAAGGGGGGAAACATTAAAGAAGTTATTTTCTTAAATCCAAATAAGGCATTTAGTGAGTTGAAAAGATCAGAAGAAAAAGGGTTGGAAACATTAACGAAGTTATTTTCTTAATCCAAATGAATCATTTACTGAGTTGAAAAGATCAAAGGAATCACAGACCCAAGCAAATGATATGCAGGTCTCTTCCCATGATAGATACAGGTTTCCTACATTAAATAGATGGGATACTAATTTTAAATGGTAATGGCACCTAGATGATGGTAAAGCATATAGAGTTCAGTAATATGGTGAAATTGTCCAGAATGATAACAAGCTAACGGTAGACCTGAACATCAGAAACTAATATTAAGTCTTAGAAAACCTAATATGTATGGGTGCAATTTTCTAGTAGTCAAGTGAGCATGAAATATCATATTTGTGATGTACCTGTATAAATATCATTAAAAAACATAAATAATAAAAATATTTCATGTCATCTCCACAAATGCTCCTTGGCTTATTTAATCCAACTAAAAGAATTCTTAGATAATTTTGCTATCTTCAAAATTGTTTGGCCAAGAGGAGAGGCATGAAAGTGCATGATGGAATGATACTCACTACATTAAATCATCTTCCATAATTGCCTGATTGAATAAAATAGGCTTGTTCAAGATGACTTGATGAAGATGGCATAGCATACACATGAGGTATCTGGGAGAGGTTTAGAGGAAACAACATGAAGACCTTTTAAGATCAATGCAAAGAGTTGCAATGTTTTAAGCTCATATAGTTTTTTACTGGTGAACCTTGACCATAATGACCGGTAGCTGCATGATGGTTCTTGTCAACTGTTTCGAAGGTCTCAAATCAGCATGATGCTTATCGGATATCAGCATGCCACCAATTAAGCTTTTTAATCAAGATACAACCATCAAAGATATTATGTTGAAACATTTATTACAAGACTAAATCATCAGTCCATCTAATCATCTTAGTGACTGCAGATAAGGTCTCGAAACAACTTTATCTACTCAATAATGTGATGGATGAGGATCCAGAGCAGAGGTAGTCATCCAGGTTTGCCCTGGTGGTGCTAAAGACACTAGCTGATCGTCCAGAGCTTCCAACTTTGATGCTGTGGGTGTCAGAGGAGCCAAACCAAGCATTTTATTGGGTTGGATCCATCAGGTCAAATATCTGATTTTAATGCAGTCTGATAGGGTTGATATTTGATCATCTGTCAGGTTATTTGGATTAGACCAGATCAAATCTTTTTGATTAATCAATTGGACTCAGATCAACCATTTCTGGATTCAAATCCACTCCCTAAATAGTCCTTAGTTAATAGTTGGCTTTCAATGTTCGTCCATTATGCACCAAAATGTTGGTTCTATGAGCTTAAATCATAGGTGGCATCAAAACAATAGGGATGCTGATAAGTTATCAGCCAAGTCAGAAATTAATCTCAGCCTTAAGACACTAATGACTTGCTATTATAATTATTATTCATAAGTACCATTGTTATCCATAAAACTCATGCATGACATGAAGTGTTAGAAAAAATTCGTTACATTAGCAATTGGAAATGGTTTCTTATGGATTGATTTTGCTGACTGCTGATGATGAACTCTTTACCTTTTGGTTGTATTATCTTATCTTTAGGGAAGTTCGATAAGTTTCTTTTCAAAATTATAATTTTCTCAATACGGCATTGATTGCTGAAATTATGATTTGTTGTGGACCTACCTAATGATACTATTTATTTGTAACATTTTATTCAAGGGAAATCGCAGAAGTGCTGGATTTACGGATGAAGAAAGACAATCTTTTGAGTCAAACTTTTTGTCGAGAGGCTTTGTGGATACCTTTAGAAGACAGCATCCTGGTGTAGTGGCTTATACCTATTGGGGTTATAGGCATGGTGGACGTAAGACCAACAAAGGTATTCATTTCCTGTAATGATTGGTTAATTTTCAATTTGTGCCTTAGAGGCTCTTAACCAATAATGCATTAGTCTAAATATTGCTGATATACTTGTGACTAGATACATATGGACTTATAATCTGACACAGTCTCCATCCAAGTTTATCATTTTCTTTATTCTATTCCAGTTTTGTCGCAAATTCGTTCACAAATTCATTCTTGTGAAATTTTGTAGAATGAATTTCTTTCTAGTGAAATTTGTATAAGATTATCTGTTTGTTTGGAATTGACAGAAGTTTTTCACAAGATATGCAATTTTAGATTGCATTTCAATCAATATAAGCTTAAATATCTTGGTTAATTTTGTCCTGACTGACTAAGAAACAGAAATGTTTTAGAATTCATGAATAAATGAAATAACATTAAAGATCTCAACTAGAAATTAAGAAATCTCTTAAATTCTTTAGGCTTTTCAAATTTGTTATGATTTGATTTTTCAGTTAACCATCACTAGGTGGAAACCTGATTTCTCTTCTGCTAGCTGGTTAAAGTTATGGCCTGGATCCCACTAGATAATTGGATAAGGAGAAAAAAGTGGTGAACAGGTGACCTGAAGCATGACAACTGATGAGATTCATCATCAATTGTCTAGCTAATGGACAATATATTGAGAACAAGTAGCCGATATAAAATCTGGAACAAAAACTGCTTGATCATTCCTTATCATAATCGATTTTGGATTATCTTTATCAATCATGCCTATTGTGCATTGGAGAAAGCTGGTTGTCATTGTTGATTATTGATTGCTGAAATATGATTTTTTTTTTTAAACCTTACAAGGTAATTAGTTATCTGATTTTCTTCTGAAGTTATCATGGATTTTTGATCTTCCTATATTGTTTATCTCCATTGAGATCTAATCAATACTTGTAGGCAAATAAGGCTTGGCAAGGATTAAAATATCACATATTATACTCGTATTAGGTAAAAAATATTGAAATGGATATGTGGTAATATAAAAAAAGATAATTTAAAAACTAAAGTCATTTGTAAAAAGATAGAGGTAGCACCAATTTAGAATAAATTGAAGGAAGAGCTATTTAGATGGTTTAAACATTTGTATATGAAAGAATGATTTGATACAGGTAGAAGGAAAAGAGGTAGAGATAGGTTAAAAATTACATTGAAATTGATAAAGAAAGGTCAAAAATTTTTGCATCTCACTGAAAATGATTCAAAACAGAGTAGAATGGAGAAAAAAATTCGTGTGGCTGACCTTAATCCATTTGGGATTAAGGCTTTGTTTTTGTTTGTTTAAAATACATAGAATTCTTGGTAAAGAGAAAGCATGCTTGTTTAGTTTCATTTGTTAAGGCTCCCCATATATATCCCAAAGAAGATGGAATACTGCTGTCAAAAGTCCATGCTTTTAGTTTGTTCATAGGGCTCTTTTATAAAATGTTTACTAGGTAACAAATGAAAAACTTTTAATCATGTTTTCCTAGTTATGGTTTTCTTTTGTTTCCTTTACCCCTTTGGATGGTCATTTGATTGATTATTGTTCCTAATGTTTAGCTTCCTCCTATAAATTTATATGTTTGGCAAAAAATGTGAACGTGATCTGGTTATGTTTAACTGACCATATATACCAAAAGTGAATAAATTAAGTGTAATAGAAATGCACATGTTAAAATAGATATGTGGTAAAACTTTGAAAGATAGAATTAGAAAAAAACATATATGGGAAATGATAGGAGTAGCCCCAATTGAAGATAAAATGAGAGAATCAATTAAGGTGGTTTGGACATATACAACGAAGACCTTTAGATGCTCCAGTTAGAAAGAGTGATCTTTTAACAATCCATGGTAATGATAGAAGTAGAGGTAGATCTAAACTAACATGGACAGAAACAATTAAAAAGATATAACTATTTGTAATTTGAATGTTGACTTAATCCTTAATAGAGCAAAGTGGAGAAAGCATATTCATGTAGCCAATCCTATGTAGTTGGGAAAAGGCTTAGATGAGTTGAGTTGAGTTGACCATATATACCAAAAGGAAATACTGAAGTCTGCTTGTTTTGGCTTCTAAGATATGGCAAGGTGTGTTATAATATTGTGCCATTGATTTTGAGCTGATATTCCTTAAGACATGCATTATTGAATTTCATCTCTTTTATTTTAATCTCGTTGTTCATGTTTCAGGGTGGCGACTTGATTATTTTCTTGTCTCAGAGTCCATAGTGGATAAAGTTTACGACTCCTATATTCTTCCAGATGTCACTGGTAGTGACCATTGTCCCATAGGCCTAATATTAAGGCTCTAGTTACACTGCCAGGCCTTATTATTTTGGTAAAGGCCAAACCATTTTTATTGGTAAGGACCCTTATACAATCTTTTTAATATGGAGGGATCTTAGCTTGGACTCTCAAGGAGCTTGATTTATGCAGGGTTAAGTTGAATTGGAGTGCCTTAAATGGAACTTGCAATCTTCAACTTTGTTTCTGTTGCCTTGCTTCAAATATTCTACGTTTATGTACAGGCTAACTTCTCATCTTGGCCTAATGTATTCTCATGTGAAAAGTTGACTTTGAAATCCATCCAGGTGAGAGAATTAGCATATACAATTAGTGACATTGTGTTAAAGCAAGCAATGTTGGCCTTTTTTTGTGATCTTTGGTTAGACCTTGATGTAACTTGGCATTTGTAAAATTCCTTTTGCATCTTAAACAAGGTACTTTGGGAAAATTTATGTGGGGTTGGTTGCATGCAAAAAGCTCTTTTTATGGATTTCATATACAATGTTACCTTCTTTAATTGCCCAATTTTTTGCTTTTTTTTTTTTTTTTGACCATCAAAGATGAGGCGATCTTTTGTTTCTGTTCTAAATAGTGATTGAGTTGTTTCAGAATGGCGTCTCATCTGGCGTGCACAGTTGCACCAGCTACAGGTTCAGTTGTAAAAGCTCCAGTTTTTCTTTTATTCTCTTGTATGCTGTTTGGTTTGTGTAACCCTTGAAAGGAATATGAACAATCTATTGTTTTGCTCAATTTATTGGAAAGGGTTGGAATGGTCAGAGGATATTCATCGCATGAATTGTTGGATTTGCTATGTTCGAGTCGGGAGATCAACTTATCGAAGCAGCACACGATCTCTAGCAAAGCAAATCTAGCAAATTAGGAAAATAGGCCGTTAAATCAACTCGTCCACACAACTTAGATAAATGGACTTGTCCAAACATTAAATAAAAATCTGGTTGCTTGGTTGACACCCATGCTTCTTAATTAACAATCTGCTTGTTCTTAAAACATCATGGATGGATGAAAGCAATTATCATGCTTGAAATCTTCATTGTAAGCAAGCTTCGTATATATATAGAATTTGCTTTTAGTTTCTCACACAATTGTGGGCATGATATATCTAATGTTATTAGTACTTATTTACTCTGTCCTATTAGCTTTAAGCAACAAGAAATGGCAGTTGCAATCAATATACGAACTATTAGCTAAACTTTCTGTTCTATAGTGATAGCGTTCAATGGATTTCATGATTTAGTGTTTGTTACATGGATTTATCCAAATATTTTCAATTAATTGCTATGTAGATAATTTTAATGCACATTTTGATTTAAGTCAAAAGAAACCAAGATGTTAAACTGGTAGTACAAGAAGTGATTAGATTCTTTCTTTCTTTCTTTTTCCTTTTCTCTTTTGTTTTTGACAAAAAAAAAGGTCCAATTTGAAAGGCAGTGCTCATGAAATGTTAGCTTAGCTGCATGACATAAATTTTAGATCCATGTCACGCTAGGATAGGCTTTAGTGGATTAAAGAAAAATTGTAAAACTCGATATTTTAAGAAACAAACTTTTGTAAGGCTAAAAGAGAACATATGGAAATATTAAAATTGAGGTGAACAAATTTGCCTATGAACATATGACTTAAAAAAATAAAAAGACCTCTATACAATCAATATAAAGCTCAATTATTGTACACTTGAACTTAGACTCTCAGGTTGGGTTGTTCTCGACTATTTTGATCAGCAAATAAAGTTCTCATATTAAAGTTGGTTAATCTTGAGTGTTGTTGCCAAATCACTTTCAGAGAACGCCGGATGAGAAGAGAGCTTTGTAGATCTTCAGAGAGATGACAGGATCACCTTCTTTAGCTGGAAACCCACAACAAAAGTCTCGGACCGGTGGTTTCGGCAGGGACCCTCTGACGTTCTAGTTAGTGGTACGAAGAACAGCAATAGAGATGATTGAGTAGGAGAGAATGAGCCTCCTTTCCTCGTTGTGAGTAAAGATTTTTACACCTGTTTGGAGGTCCCTCTTACCCTTTGTGGATGATCGTTGAATCATGTCGTCCATTAGAAGCGGCGCCGTGAGTGGTAGGGGCGCATTGATGCTAAACGTGTGCCGTAAATAACGATAACTGCCTATAGTCTTAGAGATAGTAGGTTAGTGGTCCACGTGGCAGCTCTGGGCACTTGTTAGGCTGCTGGAAACTAAGTTCGAGGTTAGTTCCGAGGTCAAAATTAGAGGCCGAGAGCAGGTCCGAGGCCGAGGCTAGGCTCGAGGCCAGGTCCAAGGCCGAGGCTAGGCTCGAGGTCGAGGTTGAAGCTAAAGTTGAATCCGAGGCCGAGGCCAGGCACGAGGCCAGGTCCGAGGCCGAGGTTGAAGCTGAAGTTGAATTCGAGGCCGAGGCCGAATCCAGGTCCAGGGCTGAGGCCGAGGCCAGGTCCGAGGCCGAGGCTAGGATTGAGGCCGAGGTTGAAGCTGAAGTTGAATTCGAGGCCAAGGACAAGGCTAGGCTCGAGGCCAGGTCCGAATCCAGGTCCGGGGCCGAGGCCGAGGCCAGGCTCGAGGCCAGGTCCGAGGCCGAATCCAAGTTTGGGGCCGAGGCCAAGGCTGAAGTTGACTCCGAGGCCGGGGCCAGCTGCCATATTATTACTCGGCTTCGAAATTATGTAGTCTGTTAATCCATTGCCTGTGGGGCGTGATCAGCCACATCAGTTACCCCTCCGCCCCTAATATGGGTGGGCGCACAACCGCCAGTGAAAGGGGTGTAATATCACCTAGTGGCTGATCTTTGTACGCTAACAATTGCTAAGAGGGCACGTGTCCTCAAAGGCCATGCTTCTTTAATGTTGAGGCATCGGGTGCTGCAATGCCACCGCTCTGTCTACTTTCGCCATTGGGATTGAGTGGGATTCTCCTCGGGTACATAACTACAAAAAGGCGGGCATCATCATTGCGGTGATGTCACTGTTGTCTCATCATTGATTGTGCCCCTCACGTTCTGCGCATTGGGTGGTTGTCAAAACGTTCTCTCCAGTGGCGGGCGAGCACGTGGCCAATCTGAATCAAACGGGATGATTTGAAATGACGAGGCTTAAAAAGGGAAGTTGCCCCTAACCTTGGTCTTTTGCTTCTACTGCGTTTGCTTCTCCTTTCCAGTCTAAACCTCGCTCGAGCTTCCGTTTGCCTTCTCCTGGTTCTACTTCTTCTTGATCTCGTCCCGGCTCTCACCTTTCTGACTCTGCTTCTTCCAGGTCAGTTTGTCCTCCCTGTTTTCATGGCTTCGTCTCCCTCCTGCTCTATTTCTGATTCCGAGGGTTATTCTCCTGAACCCTCACGACCTTCCCCATCTCCAGCACCCAGCTAGTCTTCTTCCTCTTCCAACGATAGGATTCCCTTAGCACAGCGATGAGCTATCGAACAATCTCCCACCGGGAGTCGCTTGGCCGCCGGTCGGGCCCCTATTCGGCACCGTCCGGCCATCGTGGACCCATTTTCTTCCACTGCAAGGGAGTCCCCTGAATGGACTGCCTCCACTATGACCGCCCAGGAGATAGTCAATCTTAGGGCTAAATACCACCTTCCCACCAAAATTCCTCTATTCCCTCCTGCTCTTGAAGATAGGGTGATCTCCTTCCGACCTGGAAGAGTCGCCTTGTACGAAACCTTTTTCAAAGCCGGCCTTCGATTACCTCTTCACCCTTTCATCCTCAATCTTCTAGATAGATATTCATTGGCGCTGGCGCAATTAGTTCCGAATTCCATTGTTGGCTTCCTGGTGCTATGTCATCTTTATGGGATAGAAGCTAGGATCTCCCTTTTTCTAAGCTTCTATACCCTTCGCAAATAGTCAAGATGGTGCTCCTTTACTCCCAGACCGACCAGGGCTCTTAGATTGTATCTTCCTATGTCCGTCAAAGGATGGAAAGATAGATTTTTCTTTGCTAATATCGAAGGGGTGAGAACAATTTGGGGGACACCGAACACCGAGCCAAACAAGGATCCATTAGTGCTCCCGAGGGACTAAGAGTCGTTTATGCAGCTACCGACTGCCAACGCCCCCCATTGTAATCAACTCCTGATAGAGGAGAGCCTTCGGCTCGTGGGCCTCATTCCGAGTAGTGGTGAGCAGCCATAACCCTTCCCCTTTTACCCCCCTCCTCTTCTTCTTCTTTCATTTTTTTAAAAAGTCATTTTCGACTTGTGCAGACATGCTACCATCGGCTCAGACAGTGAGGAAGGTGGCAGCTAAGAAAAGAATTGCCAAGGCAGAGGGAGCCTCCGCCGAGAAGAGGGCCAATGCCGAGGGGCCAAGAAGAAAAAGGCCGAGGCCGAAGAGGCCAAGAAGAAGGCCGAGGCCGAGGGGGTCAAGGAAAGGGCCAAGGCCGAGGGGGCCAAAAAGGGGGCTGAAGAGGCCGAAGGGTCTCTGTCGCCAACTTCGTCTCGGTCCCCAACTCCTCTTATCCGCAAGCCTTAGGTGGATCGGGAGGCGCACGTTGACCTCACAGCCGATACGCCTCCGGAGGAGTCAAGGGCTGAGGTCTTACCATCGCCACAGTCGGTCACTCCAGATGCAGGGTCGACCGAATCGGCTGCAGGATCGGCCTCGGAGGCTGCTCCACCAGTAGAAGAACCGATGGCCGAAGAGCCTCCCAAGGCGGCAAAGTTGTTGGAAGAAGGGGTGCTGTCAGCCCCTGATACAACACCCATGGCCCCGGCGCCTGCCAGGACCGCAAAGGAAGATGAAGCCGCGATAACTTTCTTCCGGTCCATCCTCGCACACAACGGCCGCTGGGTAGAGTGAATGATGGCATAGGTTTGCACGCCTGAGCTTCAGAGGGACCTCCAAAATCAAAGGACCTCCTTTTTCCACGATGCCTTCGTGGCTCACCTTTGGGTAAGTGTTTCCTCTTCATCAAGAGTTTCCTTGTCATCTATTCCTGATAGTAACTTGCTTATGCAGGCTGTAAACTCCTTGGCCACCGTGAAGAGTGTCCTCTCCCAGGCCGAAGCCACTCTCGGCCATTCTCACGAAGCGACCAATAGGGCTTAGGCCCATGTAGAGGAGGCCAAAAAGGCACTGGGAGCTGCCCAAGTTGAGAGGGCCGAGGAGCAGGCCTGAGAAGAGAGGGACGAAAAGGCACTGGAGACAGCCCGAGCTGAGAGGGCTGATGAGCTCGAAAATGCCCTGGCCCAGGCGGAAAGGACCGAAAAGGCGCTTGAGGAGGCCCAACGCCGGGCGGCCCATGAGCTTGATAATGCCCGGGCAGCCGAGGAAAGGCAGAAAAAGATGGAGTCGGAGTTGTTCTCATACTAGACTCGGCTGCACTCAATCAATATCCAAATAAGCGCGGCTGAGAAGCGGACGGAGAATGCTGAGGAGATCGCCCGCTGCTTCGATGCTTAGGCAGTCGAGCTGATGGCGGCTGTGAAGGCTGTCGAAGAGAGGGCTATTGCGGTAGGGAAAAAAGCCACTGCCTACGCCTACAACTTGGGCTTCCAAGACAAAAAGGCTAAGGTGGGAAGAGTCTACAGACTCGAGGGACTTGACGACCTGGAGCCGGATGAAGTGACAAAGGAGACACCAATGGCACACCACCCCTCCGATAATGGTCCAGCTTCGACCGAGTCTTGAATGCCTTGTATCTTTTTTTTTTTTTTTGCTTTTTATTCTCCCTTGCACTGAAGTCCAACTAAAGTCGGCAATTTTGTAAACTTTTTACAATCAACGAAAATATTTTCACTTCTAAAATCTTTGAGATTTGTTGTGCTCTTTATTGGTACTTTGCTTCCATAGTGGCCAAGACGCGCTCATTCCAGAGTAGAGGCCGAGGCCGAGAACATAGGCCCGGGTTAGGAACCGAAACCGAAGTCAGGGCTGAGATTGAGGCAGAGGCCAGAGTAAAAACTTAGGTTGTAGCAGAAACTTGAAGTCGAAGTTGAGACCAAAGTTGAGACTAGAGGTGGGCACTGGGCCGTGCCTCCCATGGCACGGCACAGCCCAGGCCCACATGGGCTGTGCTAGGCATGGTCCAGTGAACCGTGCCATGCCGGGCGCAAAAATTTTTTCTGTTGGCCCAGCACGGTACGGCCCATGACGGGCCTGGGCTGGCCTGCCGTGCCGGCACGGCCCAGCCAGGCCAGCACGGCCCACCTGGGGCCTGGCCCATGCACGGCTCAAATAAAAAAATTATAAATTTTTTTTTGATAAATTAAAAAATTATTAGGAATAAAAAATTTTATTAATATAAAGCCACCTTACAGGTGGGGGGTTTGGCATAGACCCCTACCAGTTTATTAATTTAAAATCAAAATGGTACAGAAGGGAGGGGGGCTAGGCCTGACCTTCAGAACATAATACAATAAGCAAGGAGAAAAAAATAGAAAGAAAAAAATAAAGATGACTTACTTTAAGTTTTTAATAATTTAAAAAATAAAAATATACAATTATAAAAGTAGAAATGACTCACTCATCACTCATCAGTCATCAGTAGTATTTGTGTCATCATCATCTTCGCTGGTTAAGTCATGTCCACCTTTATCTTGAAGCCTCGCCTCAACATCCAACCAGTCTTTGAAGCAGATAAGCATCTCAACTATCTCGCCAGTCATCCTACTTTTCTTTTCGTCTAAAATACGTCGACCTGCACTGAAAGCGGATTTTGATGCTACTGTGGACATCGACACAGCTAAAACATCTCGTGCAATGGCAGACATAACAGGATATTAATTTTTATCACTCTTCCACCAAGTTAATACATCTAGACTTTCTATTTGATCTTCATCATATGCAGAATGAAGATCGTTTCATAAATAAAATTCCAATTCATTACTTAAAGATGAAAAAAATGAAGAAGATGATGAAGCATGTGCGTGTCTTCTAATGAATGAAAAAATAGATGACGAACGAGATATAGAAGAAGAAGCAGAGCTTTGAGCAGGTATTCTAGATCCACAAATTTTATCATTATATAAATAAAATATCATTAAGAAGTTGTGTTACCTCATCTTTAGCAGGTTCAGGATTTTGATTCATGTTTTCACAATATTGATCAATTAAAAAAATTACACCATTTAATTTAACTCTAGGATCAAAAACAGCAGCTAAGTTATGCAATGGACATATCCGATTCCAATATTCATTCTATTTAGTTTCCATATTATGTATAATAGGCATTAAAACTTCATGATATCTATATTCTTTAAAATTTTCACTAATTATATATGCTTTTTGTAAAAATGAACAAGAAGTTGGATAATAAATATCTGAAAGAACATTTGTAGCATCATAAAAAGTAACAAAAAAATCTTCTAAAATTTTACCTTGATTCCAATGAGCTTTAGTCAACGTAAATCCTAATCCACGCTCATTAATATAAGCACTTAATAAGTTCTTATATGGATATGCATCATATATCATGGCGTAGGTACTATTCCAATGAGTTATTACATCAAGTTTAAATTTTTTAAAACGTTTACCATGATCTACCCATAATTGTTTAAATTCTTGAAGTCTTGACCTTGAAGCATGAATAAAAGAAACTACATTTCTAATTTTTGAAATAACCTCTTGAATTATGTTCATGCCAGATTGAGCAGAAAGATTTAATATATGACATCCACATCTAATATGAAATAATTGTCCATCTAAAATGGGATGCAAAGAGTCGTTTAATAATACAACAATAGAATTATTATTAGATGCATTATCAAAAGTAATTGACATTATTTTATTATTAATATTATATGAGCATGCGGTTTGATAAATAATATTTAAAATTTGTTGTCCTGAATATGAAAAATCAAAAGCACGAAAAGCAATGATTCATTTATTTAATTGCCAATCATTATCAATATAATGAGCAGTAACAGAAATAAAACAATTACTACCTACAGATGCCGACCAAATATCAGAAGTTAAAGAAATTCTAGCATTTAAATTTGAGAGGCTTTCCGTTAAACTTTGTTTTATTGCTAAAAAGTTTGTCATAGCCACTCTTCTAAAGGTACACCTACTAGTTCTTTTATAAGCAGGTTGTAGGCCTAATTGAATATATCTTTCAAAATTATAAGATTCAGATAAACTAAAAGGTAATTCATCTTGAACTATCCATCTTACCAGTAATTTTCTTTGATTTTCATGGTTATATGCAAAATTGCCTACAAGTAATCCCTCTTGTATATTAAGGAGTCCTTGCTGACTGGAATCATGCATCATATGACTCTTGATATCTTCTTAGATGCCTGTTCCCCCAGTACTAGAACAACTGTAAAGTTTTGCACATTTTTTACATTTTGCTTTATAGACTCCATCAACTATAATTCTATCGAAATCAATCCAAACATTACTACTCCTCTTACGAGAAGAGGTTTGACACTCACTGACACTAGCTCTAGATGGAACTTGGAGTTGGGATTGGGGTTGGGGTCCTTGGGGATTAATTTTCTCACCCTCAGAAAAAGCGTGCATATTAAAATTACTTTTGTTAAAAGATGTCATATCTAAAATTTTTAATTAATAAATGTAAAAAAATAAAACTAACCCACAAAAAGGAATTGAGAAAAGATCAGAGGTGGAGGCGTAGAGCCGAGATTTGTGAGCTTCCTCTTGCGCTCTCGCCTCTCAATAAGAATTGACCTTGTAGCACTTGACTACTTGCTTGAGCACTTGCTACTTGTAAGAACACTTGCAAACTAAAAATTAAATTGCTAATCTACTAGAGCACTTGCTGAAAGAGAGAAATAGTAGTAATAGAGGAGTTGGTTTGGTGTGGTAAGAATGAGGGAGAGTTATCTATTTATAGAATTTCTAATTTTTTTTTCAAAACTACCCTTTGATATAGCCGTTATATGACTGTTGGAAGGGGTAAAATTGTCTAAATCCCTCCCAACAATCTTTAACGGCTATATAGCTGTTAAAAATGGCTGGTATTGGGCCTATTGGCAGGTGCCTGGGCGGCACCTTGGTGCCTAGGCACCACGTGGTGCCTGGGCACTAGGTGCCCAGGCACCAGGCCGCCATGCCATGGCACGGCCCCCCAGCACGGCCCCCCAGCACGGCCCTGATGGGCCATGCCATAGCACGGCCCATCACGGGCCGTGCCAAATTTGAATTTTTTTTCCGTGCCATGCCAGGCACGACACGATAATTCTTAAGGCACGGTCGGCCTGGGCCGTGCCTGGCACGGCACGGCCCAGTGCCCACCACTAGTCGAGACTCGAAGTAGACATCAAGACCGATGTTGAGACATGGAAGAAGTCAAGATCGAGTCGAGACTTGAAGTTGAAGTTGAGACCAAAGCCGAGACTCGAAGTAAACATCAATACCGAAGTCGAGACATGGAAGAAGTCGAGACCGGAGTCGAGACTTGAAGTTGAAGTCGAGACCAAAGTTGAGACTTGAAGTTGAAGTCAAGACCGAAGCCGAAACTCGAAGTAAACATCAAGACCGAAGTCAAGACAT
This sequence comes from Calamus simplicifolius, assembly GCA_900491605.1. NCBI lineage: Eukaryota > Viridiplantae > Streptophyta > Magnoliopsida > Arecales > Arecaceae > Calamus > Calamus simplicifolius. The sequence continues at coordinate 785,284 of UESW01004390.1, forward strand.
GGAAGAAGTCGAGACCGGAGTCGAGACTTGAAGTTGAAGTCAAAACCAAAGTCGAGACTTGAAGTTGAAGTCAAGACCGAAGCGAAAATGACTTGAATTTTAAGCGCTGATCCAGCTTCAAACTTGAGTGCCGATGTGGAGTCAGGCTTGAGTGCCGACGAGGAGTCGGGCTTGAGTGCCGACGAGGGACTAGGCTTGAGTGTCGACGCGGAGCCGGGCTTGAGTGCCGACGAGGAGCCGGGCTTGAGTGCCGACGAGGAGTCAGGCTTGAGTGTCGACGCGGAGTCGAGCTTGAGCTGAAAAAGCAAGATTGCTCGAGGATGCTCTTGTTAGTAAAAAGAGGCAAATGTTATTCAAATAGACAGGAATACTCAAGTCTATGATATCAATATATATTACTAGTAATACCGACGGAGATTGTTCGCATTTCATGTGCGAGGGAGTGGCTTTCCATCCAGTCCTTTGATCCGGTATGCTTTGCGATGAAGTGCATTAGTGACCCAATAAGGCCCTTCCCAATTGGGTGACAGTTTGCCTCCTTCCGTGGGTTTGGAGACCTCGGCTCGCCTGAGGACCAGGTCTCCAGGGAGGAATGCTCTGGGGCAAATTCGGGTGTTGTAGTACTTTGTAACTCTTTGGCAGTAAGCAGCCATCTTGAGTCATGCTCGATCACGGGCCTCCTCAACAAGGTCAAGGTTGGCTTGCAATTGGCTTGGATTGTCTCCCTCATAGTACGATTGTACTCGGAGACTAGGAATGCCAATCTCTACCGAAATGACAGCCTCCGATCCAAACACAAGGCTGAAGGGAGTTTCTTCCATGAGGGTTCGTGGTATCGTGTGATACACCCACAGCACATTCGGGAGCTCCTCCACCTATCTTCCTCTAAAATCATCCAGGCGTGTCCTAAGCCCTTGAAGGATGGTCCGATTTGTCACTTCGGCCACTCCATTTGATTGCGGATGACCGACAGAAGTGAACCTCTGGCATACGCCTAGTTCGGCACAAAACTCTCTGAATGGAGCATTGTCAAACTGTCAACCATTGTCGATAACAAGGGTGTGGGGTAGCCCGAACCGACAAATAATAGACTTTCAAAAGAAAGTCCTCACCTTGGCTTCAATGATTTTGGTGAGTGCTTCGGCCTCTACCCACTTGGTGAAATGGTCGATGGCAATGAGCAAAAATTTTTGCTAACCAGAGGCTAGAGGGAATGGCTCCAAAATGTCCATTCCCCACTGGGCGAAGGGCCATGGAGCCAACAGGGGGCTCAGCCGGGAGCTTGGTAGCCATTGGATGTTAGTGTGCCGCTCGTAGCTATTGCACTTCCGAACCAACTAGCTGCATCTCCTCGCATGGTAGGCCAGTAATAGCCTTGGTATAGGGCCTTGTGTGATAGTACTCTGCCTCCCAAGTGGTTTCTGCAAATACCCTCATGGATCTTACGAAGGATGTAGTCAGTGTCCGCAGGACCAACACACTTGAGGAGAGGGTGAGAAAAGGACCTTCGATACAGTTGTTCATCAAGCACAAGGAACTTAGATGCTCGTCATTTGAATAGTTTAGCTTCAGCAAGGTCGACCGGGAGGGTGTCATTGGTAAGGTACTGGATATAAGAATCCATCCAAGAAGGATCTTGATTGATTGGCAAGGACTCTTCTATCACATCAATACTTGGGGCTTCCAGATGTTCCACGTAGGTTCTTCCTAGGGTCCTATCAGCCAAAGTGGCTAGCCGGAACAAAGCATCGGCTCTGGCATTCTCCCCCTAGGGAATGTAGCTGACACTGAAATGAGTAAAGGGAGAGGCTTGTGATTACACCATATTCAAGTAGCGAGACATAGTAGGATCTCGAGCCTCATACTCTCCCCTGATTTGACCAGAGACGAGCTGGGAGTCGGTGAAGACTCTAAGGCATTTTACCCCAATCTCCCGTGCCAGTCTCATTCCTGACAGCAAAGCTTCGTACTCAGCTGGTTGTTTGTGGCCGAGAAAAGGAAACAGAGGGCATACTCGGTTACTATGCCATCTGGACTTGCGAGGATGAGGCCTGCCCCACTTTCTTGAGAATTTGATGCTCCATCTACGTGAAGGATCTAGTCTTCCTCTTTTCCCTTGATTGTAGTGTCCGAGGGGTTTGTATGGGGTTCCTCCAGCTGCCCCTCTGCTCAAGTGCACTTGACCAAAAATTCGCCATAATCTGGGACTTCATGGCTGACTTGGGTCAAAACGATAGGTTAAATTCTCCCAGCTTGACTGCCCACTTCACCAATCGGCCAAAGGTGTCAGGACGAGAGAGAATTGCCCTGAGTGGTTGATCCGTGACCACCACAATCGGGTGTGCTTGGAAGTAAGGTCTAAGACGCTGAGTAGAGACGATTAGTGCAAAAATAATCTTTTCGATATTAGAATACCTGATCTCTGTGTCGTGAAGCACTTTACTTGTGTAATAGACTGGCTTCTGCATCTTGTCGGCATCGACATGGACGATCACGAAACTCACCGCTTCGGGAGATGCAACGAGGTAGAGGAAGAGTTTTTCTCCTCCCTTTGGTTTAGATAGCAAAGGTGGAGTGGACAAGAACTTCTTCAATCCTTCGAAAGCTTCCTGACACTCCGTTGTCCACTCAAAGCTGTCAACTTTGCGCAAGGCTTTGAAGAATGGTAGACATCTTTCTGCTGACCTTGCTAGAAAATGGCTAAGGCTGCTATCCTTCCTTTGAGCCATTGCACTTCCTTCTTGTTATTTGGTAGTCTCATGTCGATGATGGCCTTGATCTTCTCGGGGTGAGCTTCAATTCTTCTCTGTGTCACTATAAAGTCTAGGAATTTGCCCGCTGTGACTCTGAAGGCACACTTCCATGGGTTTAGTTTCATCTGGTATCGACGAAGGTTGTCAAAGGTTTCTGACAGGTCAGCAACATGGTCATCGGCATGGATGCTTTTTGTTAATATGTCATCCACGTACACCTCCATGTTGTGCCCGATTTGGTCTTCGAAGACCTTATTCATCAACCTCTGGTACGTGGCTCTTGCATTCTTCAACCCGAAGGGAATGACCTTGTAGCAATAGATGCCTTTTTTGGTCACGAAAGAAGTGGCCTCCTCGTCTGCATAGTCCATCTTTATCTGGTTGTACCCTAAGAAGGCATCCATGAAGCTAAGGGTTTCATGGCCCGACGTGGCATCCACCAACTGATCAATCCTGAGCAGTGAGAAGCTATCCTTGGGGCATGCCTTGTTGAGGTCGATGAAATCAACACACATCCTCCGGCTTCCATTAGCCTTACGAACCATGACCACATTAGCTAGCCAGACTGGGTAATGTGCCTCGCGTATGTGGCCAGCTGCGATCAGTTTATGGACTTCTTCGTCCATGGCCCTTTGCCTCTCGGGAGTGAAACTCCTCTTCTTTTGCCGAACCGGTTAACACCTTGGGTCGATGCTAAGTCTATAAGTGATAACTTTAGGCGGCTCAACCGGCATGTCCGAGGCTGACCAAACGAAGACGTCCGCATTGGTCCGCAGAAAAGCGAGTAGCCGATCTCTCGCTTCTGCAGGAAGAAGCATTCCGATTCGGATTGTCCTCGTTGGATCCTCCCCCAGCGGGAAGGCCAGCAAGCTTTCAACCGGTTCTCCTCTCTTCTCGGAGTCTCTGGGGTCAAGTGGCTTGGGCATCGGTGGAGTAGTCACCTTATGAGGGCTAGGAGCGGTGTGATAATAGAGGGGTACCAGGTTTTGTTTCCTGCGCATCTCCCCGACTCCCTTGTTGGTAGGAAACCGTGCCAGTAGCCTTTTTGTAGAGATAATGGCGTCTAGGAGGTTAAGATCGAGTCTTTCAAGAATAGCATTATAGGCTAAGGGAACTTAGACAACCAGAAATTTTATGAAGACTATGCTCTAGCGCAGTTCCATCCCGGCCGTAACTGGGAGGGTGATTTTTCCTTCTATCCTTACAGAATCCCTAGTGAAACCCATCAAGGGAGTGGTCACGGAGTGAAGAAGACTAGGAGACAGACTCATTCAAACAAATGCCTCATACGAAAGAACATCAATGAACTTCCACTATCGATGAGAATTTTCTTTATAGGGTGTTTAGCTATCATCATTGACACGATGACGCTATCATCATTAGGGTTGTCCACCCCTTCTAGGTCCCTTCTAAAAAAGAGAATTACAGAGTCTACTCCATTCTCACGCTATCTTTTAGGGTTGTTGCCTACCCCCCAGGAGATCATGGCCACCATCTTCTCTGTCGGAGCGTTGTCCATGCTGATCTGGGCAGTAGAAGGTGCCGACGGGCCCGGAGCAGTGGGATTCCCTCTTCGGACAAACTTTCCCAGATGGCCCTGCTGAATGAGTTCCTTAATGGCTTTCTTCAGCAGGCAGCAGCCCTCCGTGTCATGGCCGTAGTCCCGATGATAGCGGCACTAAAGATCTTTATTGCGGGGGACTCCTGGCCTCATGGAAGGTGGACGCCGAAGATAGGGCTCGCCCTCAATCTCCAGCAAAATATGGGATATTGAGGCAAGAAGCGGAGTGAAGTGTTCCTTGGGAGCCAAGGCCCAAGGTCGGTTATCTGGATGACGAGGAGGCTCAAACTTTCTAGGCCATGCTACAGCAGGCTCCGGATGCGCAGGCTTCTTACTGGACCCCTTGTCGACCTCTCTTCTAGAAAAGTCTGCTTCATCATCGCGGATATACTTCTGTGCTCGGCTTAGCAATTCGGCATAAGAGCCGGAAGGCTTCTTATCCAGAGAATAGGCGAAGCGGGAGGGATGGAGTCCCTGCTTCAATGCCAGGGTGGCCATGGAGTCCTCAAGATTATAGACTTCGAGTGCAGCTTCCTTGAATCGGGCTACGAAGTCCTTCAAAGTTTCATTGCTCCTCTGCTGGATGGAAAATAAGCTATCAGCCACCCTAGGGATCTTTCGGCATGCATCAAAGTGGGTCAAGAATGATCTCTCCAACTATCTGAAGGAGTTAATACTGCGTGGTGGCAGGCGGAAATACCATGCATGTGAAGCTTTTCGAAGTGTTGCTGGGAAGGCAACACAGAGAAGAGAATCCGTTGCCCCCTGGACTTGCATGAGGACTTTGTAACTCTCCAAGTGATCTAGGGGCTCTGTGGTGCCGTCTATGGGTCCAGCTGGGGTAGACAAAATCGGGATGGGACCGGTTCCTCCATGATACAGCGAGACAGTGGGGGACGGCAGTCGTAGTCTGCCCCATGAGGGTTGGTAATTCTGCGGTTGAGCTCCTCCAGCCGCAAATAATACTCGCCCAACCGTTGCTCATCCCAATGAGCAATCCACCTATGGAAGGAATCTCCCATCGAAGATTCAGAGGACGAGCGAGGAGAGGGTTGCCGGTAGGGATGATGCACCTACTCGGGTTTCTTCCCACTATGCCGCTTGGGGAGGCGGTCAGAGCGATGGGAAGGGGATCGTAGATGTTTGGAAGTCTCTCGGCGATGAGGTTTTGGAGATGTGCGATGGAAGGTCTCCGAAGGAGTCCTGCCATGGTGAGACTGACTTGCCCAATGACCCCCGCGTAAGAAAGAGTGAGCTAAGGTGGCAATGGTGGAGTACCGTTCCCGCAACCCCCGAACCATCGCCATCAAATCTTAAACTTGCTGGGTCAGGGCGGTGAGCCGGTCAGTTTGGTTGACCTACGGCTGCATAGGGGGCGGAGCAGAGAGGTCGGCCTCTGGCTGCTCAGCCCGCAGGAGGTGCCCCCCAAACTGACTGGTAGAGGCCTCCTGCGTACGTGTAACCACCATCTTCTTCATTGTAGGGGTTGTAGGTACGATGAATGAATGTTTGCCTCCCTATCTGGCGCGCCAATCTATTGCTGCTAAATCACTTTCAGAGAACGCCGGGTGAGAAGAGAGCTTTGTAGATCTTCAGAGAGATGACATGACCACCTCCTTTAGCCAAAAACCTGCAACAAAAGTCCCAGACCAATGGTTTCGGCGGGGTCCCTCCGATGCTCTAGTTAGTGGTCTAGAGAACAGCAGTAGAGATGATTGAGTAGGAGAGAATGAGCCTCCTTCTTTTCTCGTAGTGAGTGAAGGTTTTCATACATGTTCAGAGGTCCCTCTTACTTTTTATGGATGATCGTTGAATCAAGTCGTCCGTCAGAAGCGGCACCGTGAATGGTAGGTGGACGCATTGCTACTAGACGTGTGCCATAAATAACAGTAACTGCCCGTGGTCTTAGAGATAGTGGGTTAGTGGGCCACGTGGCAACTCTAGGCACTTGTTAGGCTGCTGAGAACTAAGTTCAAGGTTGGTTCCAAGGCCAAAACTAGAGGCCAAGAGTAGGCTCGAGGCCAGGTCCAAGGCCGAGGCTAGGCTCGAGGCTAGGTCCAAGGCCAAGGCTAGGCTCGAGGCCGAGGTTGAAGCTGAAGTTGAATCCGAGGCCGAGGCTAAGGACAGGCTCGAGGCCAGGTCCGAGACCGAGGCTAGGCTCGAGGCCGAGGTTGAAGCTGAAGTTGAATCCGAGGCCAAGGCCGAGGCCAGGTCCGAGGCCAAGGCTAGGCTCGAGGCCGAGGTTGAAGCTGAAGTTGAATTTGAGGCCGAGGCCGAGGCCAGGCTTGAGGCCATGTCCAAATCCAGGTCTGGGGCTGAGGTCGAGGCCAGGTCCGAGGCCAAATTCAAGTTCGGGGCCGAGGCCGAGGCTGAAGTTGACTCCGAGACCGAAGCCAGCTACCATATTATTACTCAGCTTTGAAAACTGTATAGTTTGTTAATCCATTGCCTGTGAGGCAATGATCAGCCACATCATTGAGCATGGTAAAAGAAAATTTTCCTACTGTAATAGAATGTGGTGTTACATCTATATATGACTACAAGGCTGAACAACTCCTCTGCTTTGGCAACAGGTGAAGAAATCTCTCTCTCTCTCTCTCGGATTAAATTTTAGCCATTAAAACTGATATAGTAGAAAATAACTATCAGTTAAACATAAATTATTAATCTTGTTGAATATATTAAAAAATTGTAGTTATTTGAGGCTATCGGCCATTCCATTGTTTTAAAGCTTTTGAGGATCTGATTATTCCAATCAGACACCAACTATTTTAATCTAAAACATCTATTCACTGATGAACAACTTGTTCACCTTGGGATTTGATGGGGCACTGTAACCCTCGGGATCTTAATTACCTGGGTCATGTGAACCATGTTAGTGGGATGGGAGTTTCTCCCTGCTGACGCTTCGCTCTCGGCGTGGCATTTTGATTCCCCCAAATTCCCTGATCCGAGGCGTCACCATGGAGATTAAAATGAGATGGAGGGTGACTCCCTCCTTCGTTCGGACGCTCACCTCCTCCAAGTAATTCCCTGCCCGTCCTTTTAATTGCAGAGAGAGAGGGGATTAGAGACGAATCGAGAGAGAGAGAGAGCCTGAGAGGAAGGAAGGGGGAGAGGGAGAGAAAGGGAGGAGCGGACCGTGCAGCCGGTTCGATCCTTGGTTCGGGCCCGGTGGCATGCCCATCGCCTCGCCGGGCCTGACCTTCAGTCTGTGGCTTCCACCGGCGCCGGGCATGCATCCGGTGAAGGTTCGGCTGGCCATGGTGGCCGGCCGTACCGCCGGCATTATAACAGGCCGCGACGGATCATAAGAGAGAAAGGGAGACATATGAGAGAAATTAGAGAGAGAGAGTTAAGGGGGAGGCCGGCCGTGGCGGTGGCTGGCTCTGGTCTGACCAACGGCGGCCGGGCCCCTCTAATTTTGCCGACCATGCCACCGGCACAGTAAGTGCCGCGCGGGTAATGAAGGAAAGAAAGAGAGAGAGAGAGAGAAATTGGAGGAAGAGAGAGAGGGAGGGGCCATCCAAGTTTTGGGCCCTGCTGGGCCGGTTTATGTGGCCTTTTTGAGCAGGATTTTGAGCCCTATATTGGGTCAGGATTGGTAAAATAAAAATATGGCCCGAATCTAGGTTGATTCTAGTTTCTTGGGATAATTTTGATTCCCCATTTGGGCATTTATATTAGGAGATATTCGAGCTCAAAGTTGGGCCCGTGGATTAGTCTGGTAGAATTTTAGGAGTCATTTTATTATTTAGATTATAGAGATTTAATTATGAAAAATGATGCTGTAGGTACCTAGATATCCAAGTAGCTGGTTTATCATTTGGAATTTGCGTACTAAGGTAAGTAAGCCAATTATTATAATTTCATAAATTATGTAATTTATAAATTGTGGTATTTAGAGTTTTATGCATAATTATGAAATATGATAAAATGGAGTTTTATTGGTATTGATTATTTTAAAAATTGGTAAATTATACCATGAGTATATAATTGAGTATTTGCTATAATTATTATAGCTGGTGATATTTTGCAAAGTAATGGTTTTATATGTTTATGCAAAATATGAAGAAATATGATTATTTTAACTTTGCAAAATGAATTGGTACTATTGATATATCATATGCAATTGTTAAGAATGTACAAACCACTGTATATATGATGTGAAAAGATTTTGATGATGCATAATGTGTGACATGTATATTTTATGATGATATTGAAATATACTTATATGTGTCGCCGCAGTTCTCATATGATGTGAAAAGATGTGAAATGCCAAGTGATACGGGACCCATCTCCACAGAAAAAGATATGTGGAGAACACACATCCATAGGATGTATTCTGTTTGATTATGATATGGCATAACGCTGGTACCAGAACCCTCCTCTTAGGGGATATTTAAGAATGATGCACCAAATTGGATGTAGTAGGGCCGTGGGACATATAAGACATATGAAAACAATGACTATATAGACAGTGGGTTTTTATACATTGCATATTCTGGTATTTATTGTATAAGCTTCCAAATTATTTGAGTTGATAATATACATATTCTGATAGCATGATAAATGTATTTAAAATTTGAAAGTTTTTTGATTTGAAAATATTTTAATAAGATATGATGATATATGACTATTTTATATTATATTAGGCTTACTTATTGAGTGTGAGCTCATGTAAATTTAAAAATATTTTTCAGAGCCTCAGGAGTGAAGAAGGATTTTTGGGGTTGATGGAGCTTCTAGTTAAATAAAATAGTTTCATAATATTGATGTAACCTCGGTTATGCTTGTGTGTAGGGCTTGTAGCCCAAAACTTATAATTATGGTTTGTAATAAAGTATGGATTTGGATTGACTATTTATACCTATTGCCTTAAATTATTTGTTGTGTCAAAATTTGGGACGCCTTGCATGCCCGGCATGCGGCGGGTTGTCACCGTAGCTCAAAATTTTGGGTCTGGGGCGTGACAGCTTTAGTGGTATCAGAGCCTGGTTTATGACCTTAGAGATACTTACATTATGACACTTTAGGCAAAATACTAAGATGACATTGGGACAATTATAACTTTATAGGAATTTCAGGTATTATGCTTTGAAAGCCTGAAATGCAAAATTTATGGTAGGAATAGCTCGTCGCACTAGGAGTCAACAAAATGATGAAGACTCCCAAGTTGGTAATGCTGGTCAGCAGGGAGGTCAGGAAGCTACCAGTGGTTCTGGCCCTGTCACTCAAGTTGTGACTGATCAGTAGCGACTCTAGACCGAGATGCTTCAGGTTCTCTCAGGTATGGCGCAGTCGATGCGGGACATGCAGCATCAGATTTTGCAGGCCTTGTCCACTCAGCCTGCTCCCATTGCCTCGCAGACTCAGCCTGCCCCTACCATTCCGCAACCCCAGCATACCCCTCCTGCTCCACAAACTTAACCAGCCTTATCTACTCACCCTGCACCATTGACCCAGCCTACCCCACCTCAACCTTGGGTAGGGGTTGGCCGTAGCTTTGCAGATTTCAAAAAGTTTGCCTCTGCCCCTTTCTCTGGATCCACCAACCCTGTTGATGCTGAGCGGTGGATGCGAGATATGGAGAAGGCTTTTACGGCCCATGGTAGCCAGGAGTTGGAGCGGATCAGATTTGCCACCTATCTTCTCCAAGGAGAGGCTTATGATTGGTGGTTAGTTGAGGAGCAGCGACGGGATGGATAGGTTATCTCTTGGGGAGAATTTCGGGAGGCCTTTTTCGACAAATACTTCCTCAGGAGTGTGCAGAGACAGATGGAATCAGAGTTTATCAAATTGGAGCAAAGGAATCTTTCTGTGGCCCAATATGAAGCTGAATTCACCAGGTTGGCCCAATTTGTTCCAAATATTGTAACCAATGAGATGGACAAGATCACCAATTCACTGAGGGACTGCAACCCAGATTGAGGCAAGCAGTCAATGCATTTGAGCTTCTCACTTACAGTGCTGTGGTGAATAAGGCCTTGGTAATTGAGAGGGATATGAATGCTGTTCAGAGGGATTGGGAGCAATAGAGGAAGATGAAAGGGCCTATTTCTGGTCAACCCCCAGCTCAGGCCAAGAAAAGAGGTGCACATCAGGCTCCGGCAGGACAACGAAACAAGGAGACTCGTTGCCTTCGCTGTGGGAACTTTCACCCAGGAAAGCCTTGCCGCAGTATGTCTGGTGCCTGCTTCCTCTGTGAAAGACTGATCACAAGATGGCCACCTGTCCCCTTCGGAAGGATCAACAGCCCTCTTCTAGTCAAGGGATGAGTCAGCAGCATCAACAGCAGCCACCGAGAACCCAGGGGAGGGTCTTTACCCTCACTCAGCAGGATGTTGTCGCCTCTAATTCTGTGGTGACAGGTATACCATTTAATTTTATATCTGGTATTACATTCTTAGTGCAATACATTGATAGATAATCTTTAATGTTATAATGTTAAAATAAATTACACTTATGTCCAGGAATGATTAAAGTAGGCACTGCTTATGCTCAAACTTTAATTGATCCAGGTGCCACACATTCTTTTATATCTGACATCTATCTTGACAAGAATGCATCATTGACACCCGTTCCTTTGGAATAAGAGTTGCATATTGCTTTTTCAAATAGAGATATTATGAAGGTTGACACAGTATGCAAATTCTGCCCAATTATCTTGGAGGATAGGAGGTTGAATGCTGATCTAATTGTCCTTCCACTGAAGTTCTTTGATGTTATCCTTGGAATAGATTGGTTGGCCTCCTATCATGCTTTGGAACAAGAGTTGCATATTGCTTTTCCAAATGGAGATATTATAAAGGTTGACACAGTATGCAAATCCTGCCCAATTGTCTTGGAGGATAGGAGGTTGAATGCTGATCTAATTGTCCTTCCACTGAAGTTCTTTGATGTTATCCTTGGAATGGATTGGTTGGCCTCCTATCATGCTTCAGTGGACTGCTTCAGGAAGATTGTCAACTTCAAGATTCCTAGTCAGCCTGAATTAAGTTTTACTGGTGGTCAGAAACACCTAGCTCCAGTGTTCATATCGGCGCTGCAGGCTGGAAGGTGCTTGATGAATGATGGTCAAGGATTTCTTGCTGTAGTCAAGGACCTTCAGTAGGAAGAGACCAAGTTAGAGGATATTCCTATAGCTCAAGAATTCCCTGATGTCTTCCCTGATGATTTGACTGATTTGCCCCCTGATCGGGAAGTCGAATTCTCCATTGATTTAGTTCCTAGAACTGGACCTATATCCAAGGCCCCTTACCACATGGCCCCGATTGAATTAAAGGAATTGAAGGATCAGTTGCAAGAGCTCCTAGATCGGGGATTTATCAGACCCAGTATTTCTCCTTGGGGTGCTCCAGTTCTATTTGTTAAGAAAAAGGATGGCAGTCTTCGGCTCTGTATTGATTACCAAGAAATCAATAAAGTAACAGTGCGGAATAAGTACCCTCTGCCGAGGATTGATGACTTGTTTGATCAACTCCAAGGAGCCTGGATATTCTCAAGGATTGATCTTAGGTCAGGGTACCATCAACTCAAAGTCAAGGAAGGAGATGTGCCTAAGACAGCATTTAGGACCAGATATGGCCACTATGAGTTCTTGGTGATGCCGTTTGGGTTAACTAATGCCCCAGCAGTATTCATGGATTTGATGAATAGAATTTTTAAACCATACTTGGATCAGTTTGTGGTGGTTTTCATTGATGATATTTTGATATATTCCAAGAGCCATAAGGAGCATGAGGATCACCTGAGAATCATACTTTAAATTCTTCGAGAGAAAAGACTTTATGCCAAGCTGCTAAAGTGTGAGTTTTGGTTGGAGCAAGTATCTTTCTTGGGTCATATAATCTCTAAAGATGGCATTTCTGTGGACCCAAAAAAGATTGAAGCTATCATTAGCTGGAGCTGACCTTCCAATGTGGCAGAAGTCAGAAGCTTCTTGGGCCTAGCCGGGTACTACCGTAAATTTGTGGAGGACTTCTCTCGCATTGCTCTACCCCTAACTCGCTTAACTCAAAAGCGAGTGAAGATTGATTGGACAGAGGAATGTGAGAAAAGTTTTCAGGAGTTAAAGCAGTGCTTGGTGTCAGCTCCCATTCTTGTTCTTTCGATAGGATTTGAGGGGTTTACTCTATATACTGATGCCTCTCGGAAAGGATTGGGTTGTGTTCTAATGCAGAATGGGAAGGTGATAGCCTATGCCTCCAGACAACTGAAGCCTTATGAGCAGAATTATCCTACTCATAATCTGGAATTTTCTGCTGTGGTTTTTGCCCTGAAGATTTGGCGGCATTATTTGTATGGAGTGTCGTATGATGTGTATACAGATTATAAGAGTCTAAAGTACATTTTCACATATAGGGAGCTGAACTTGAGACAGAGGAGGTGGTTGGAGCTACTGAAGGACTATGACCTGACCCTGCACTATCATTCTGGAAAGGCCAATGTAGTAGCTGATGCTTTGAGCAGAAAATCCTCTTCTGAGTTAGCTGCTATGATTACTTCCCAGCCTCACATATTGAGGGACCTTGAGAGGTGGGAGGTTGGATTGAGAGTACAACGGTCTGATGGGCATGTTGCAGCACTTGTGCTTCAGCCGACCCTAGTTGACAGGATCAAGTCCTCCCAGAATGATGATCCAGATTTACAAAAGATTAAAGAAGTTGTGCAGTCAGGAGTTCAGAATGAATTTTATGTAATGGAGGATGGAACCTTAAAATTTGAAGGAAGACTTTGTGTGCCAAACATGGAGGAGCTAAAGGCTGACATTTTGAAGGAGGCTCACTACTCTTCCTATACTGTGCATCCATGTGGCACTAAGATGTACAGAGACTTAAAGAAAAATTTTTGGTGGAAAGGTATGAAGAGGGAGATTGCTCAGTGTGTGGCCAAGTGCTTGGTGTGTCAGCGAGTGAAGGTCGAACATCAAAGGCCTGCGGGACCTCTTCAATCTCTAATGATTCCTTAGTGGAAATGGGAAATGATCACAATGGACTTTGTGACTGGTCTGCCCAAAACTCCTAGGAGTAATGATGCAGTATGGGTTATTGTGGATAGACTAACAAAATCAGCTCATTTCTTATCTTTCAGAGTTGGGGTCTCTAGTGAAAGATTGGCTAGTTTGTATATTGAGCAGATCGTGAGACTCCATAGTGTTCCTGTATCTATTGTATCTGATAGGGATACTAGGTTTGTGTATCAATTCTGGAAGAGTCTTCGTAGGGCTATGGGAACCAAATTAAATTTTAGTACAAGCTATCATCCCCAGTCAGATGGATAATCAGAGAGGACCATACAGATTCTGAAAGACATGTTGCGAGCTTGTGTGATGGATTTGGGTGGAGCATGGGATAACCACATACCTTTAGTGGAGTTTGCCTATAATAATAGTTACCAGGCCAGTATCCAGATGGCTCCGTTCGAAGCTCTGTATGGCAAGAGGTGCATATCTCCTTTATGTTGGGATGATGTGGGGGAGAGGAAATTGCTAGGCCCTGAGCTGGTTCAATAGACAGTTGATAAGGTGCAATTGATTAGGGAGCATCTTCGTATAGCTCAGAGCAGGCAGAAGAATTATGCTGATGTCAGAAGGAGAGAACTGGAATTTTAGGTTGGGGACCATGTTTTCTTAAGGGTATCACCAACCAAGGATGTGATGAGATTTGGGATCAGAGGGAAGCTGAGTCCATGTTATATTGGACCTTTTGAAATCTTGAGCAGAGTTGGGGAGATAGCTTACAGCCTGGCACTACCTCCGATTCTATTAGGTGTGCACAATGTGTTTCACGTCTCTATGTTCAGGAGATATATTTTCGACCCCATCCATGTAATAGAATATGAGCCTATTCAATTGAGGAAAGATTTATCTTATGACAAGCATCCTGTGCGTGTCGTGGACCGCAAAGATCAGTTTCTGAGATGGCGTACCATTCCCTATGTCAAAGTACAGTGAAGCAATCATTCTGAGAGGGAGGCTACTTGGAAACTTGAAGAAGAAATGAAAAAGAAGTATCCACATTTATTTGCAGGTAAATTATCTATCCCAGATTGTTGACTTTGAATAGAACCTATTTGAATTCTATAGTTTAATTAAAGTGTACCAATTTTGAGGCTGAAATTTTTATAAGGAGGGGAGAATGTAACCCCTAGGATCTTAATTACCCGGGTCATGTGAATCATGTTAGTGGTGATGGGAGTTTCTCCCTGCTGACGCTTCGCTCTTGGCGTGGCATTTTTATTCCCCCGAATTCCCTGATCCGACGCGTCACCAAGGAGATTAAAATGAGATGGAGGGTGACTCCCTCCTTCATCCGGATGCTCACCTCCTCCAGTTAATTCCCTGCCCGTCCTCCTAATTCCAGAGAGAGAGGGGATTATAGATGAATCGAGAGAGAGAGAGAGAGAGCCTGAGAGAGGAAGGAAGGGGGAGAGGGAGAGAGAGAGGGAGGAGCGGACCGTGCAGCCGGTCCGATCCTTGGTTTGGGCCCGGCGGTGTGGCCGTCGCCTCGCCGGGCCTGAGCTTCTGTCTGTGGCTTCCACTGGCGCCGGACGTGCATCTGGTGGAGGTCCGGCTGACCATGGTGGCCGGCCGGCCATGGTGGCCGGCCATGCTGCCGGCACTGTAACAGGCCACGGCGGATCATAAGAGAGAAAGGGAGACATATGAGAGAAATTAGAGAGAGAGTGCAAAGGGGGAGTTCAGCCGTGGCGGCAGCCGGCTCTGGTCCAGCCAACGGCGGCCGAGCCACCTCCAATTTGGCCGACCGTTCCGCCAGCACAGTAAGTGCCGCATGGGTGATGAAGGAAAGAAAGAGAGAGAGAGAAATTGGAGGAAGAGAGAGAGGGAGGGGCTGGCCGTGGCGACGGCCGGCTCCGGTCCGGCCAACGGCGGTCGAGCTGCCTCGAATTTGGCCGGCGGCGGTCCTGGCCGTCGGCACGGCTCTCCTCTGTTTCGGGTGAAATAGAGGAGCTGGGATTTGGTTCAATGGGCCGGCTGGGCTGTCCAAGTTTTGGGCCCTGTGGGGCCAGTTCATGTGGCCTTTTTGAGCAGGATTTTGGGCCCTATATTGGGCCAGGATTGGCAAAATAAAAATATGGCCCGAATCTTGGTTGATTCTAGTTTCTTGGGGTAATTTTGATTCCCCATTTGGGCATTTATATTGGGAGATATTCGAGCCCAAAGTTGGGCCCATGGATTAGTCTGGGTAGAATTTTAAGAGCCATTTTATTATTTAGATTATAGAGATTTAATTATGGAAAATGATGTGTAGGTGCCCAGATGTCCAAGTAGCTGGTTTATCATTTGGAATTTGCGTACTAAGGTAAGTAAGCCAATTATTATAATTTCATAAATTATGTAATTTATAAATTATCATATTTAGAGTTTTATGTATAATTATGAAATATGATAAAATGGAGTTTTATTGGTATTGATTATTTTAAAATTGGTAAATTGTACCATGAGTATATAATTGAGTATTTGCTATAATTATTATAGCCGGTGATATTTTGCAAAGTAATGGTTTTATATGTTTATGCAAAATATAAGAAATACGATTATTTTAACTTTGCAAAATGAATTGGTACTATTGATATATTATATGCAATTGTTAAGAATGTACAAACCACTGTATATGTGATGTGAAAAGATTTTGATGATGCATAATGTGTGACATGCATATTTTATGATGACATTGAAATATACTTATATGTGTCACCGCGGTTCTCATATGATGTGAAAAGATGTGAAATGCCAAGTGATACGGGATCCATCTCCACAGGAAAAGATATGTGGAGAACACACATCCGTAGATGTGTTCTGTTTGATTATGATATGGCATAACGCTGGTATCAGGACCCTCCTCTTAGGGGATATTTAAGAATGATGCACTAAGTTAGATGTAGTAAGGCCGTGGGACACATAGGACATATGAAAACAAAGACTATGTAGACAGTGGGTTTGTATACATTGCATATTCTGGTATTTATTGTATAAGCTTCCAAATTATTTGAGTTGATAATATGCATATTCTGATAGCATGATAAATGTATTTGAAATTTGGAAGTTTTTGTGATTTGAAAATATTTTGATAAGATATGATGATATATGACTATTTTACATTATATTAGGCTTACTTATTAAGTGTGAGCTCATGTAAATCTCACAATGTTTTTCAGAGCCCAGGAGTGAAGAAGGATTTTTGGGTTGATGGAGCTTCTAGTTAAATAAAATAGTTCCATAATGTTGATGTAACCCGGTTATGCTTGTGTGTAGGGCTTGTAGCCCAAAACTTATAATTATGGTTTGTAATAAAGTATGGATTTGGATTAACTATTTATTCCTATTGTCTTAAATTATTTTTGTGTCAAAATTTGGGACGCCTTGCATGCCCGGCATGCGGCGGGTTGTCACCCTAGCTCAAAATTTTGGGTCTGGGGCGTGACAGGCACCCCATGGGCAATAAAAACAGCAATTTTCAAACATTTTTTCTAGGCAGCCATCCTCGGCGGCCTTCCTTCAATTTTTTTAGGCGGTCATCCTCTGCAGCCTTCCTAAGCGGCTTAATTCTTAGGTGGCCTCACTGGCCTACTGGGTTTTCTTTTTCAAAGACGAAATGAGCATTTAATTCCGTCCATGGCTTTGCTCCCTGTTGCAACAAGCGTCTTGTCAAGAGAGAGAACAAGAGGAAAAAGAGCTATGCATGGGTCTCCCAAGGGCCACCTTTTGTCATTAATGTCACATAGTCAAATCAATGGGCAACATTTAGTGGTGCAGTCATAATGACTTAGAGAGCATTTATTGGAATGGAGCATTCAATGTTAAGTCATGGACCACGAGGAGAGGGCGGCCTTTTCCTCAATGGCCTTCCTCAACTACCTTCTTAGGCGGCATTTCAATCTTAGATGACATTTATGTGCCAAGGCATTTATAGGTCTTGTAAAGGCCTCGCTCTAAGGCATTTATTGGAGAGCATTTAATGGAATAGAGCATTCAATGTCAAGTCGAGGAGAGTAAGACAATTAAGGAAGTCCTAAGTGGTCTTTTCTTCGACGGCCATCCTAAGCGGCCTCTTCCTCAACGGCCTTCTCAACAGTCATCCTAAGAGGCCTCTTCCTCGACGGCCTTCTCAACGGCAATCCTAAGTGGCCTCTTCCTCGACGGCCTTCTTAGGCGGCATTTATGTGCCAAGACAACCTGATTTATTAGAGAACATTTAATGAAATGGAGCATTCAATGTCAAGTCACGGACCATGAAGAGAAGAAGACAGCAGAGGAAGTCCTATACGGCCTTTTCCTAAGCGGCAATCCTAAGTGGCCTTTTTCTCAATGGTCTTCCTCAACGGCCATCCTAAGCGGCTTCGATTTCAGACTCCCAATTCCACCACGATAGCTCCCTACTGCATTTATGTGACAGGGCATTTATGGTCTTATAAAGGCTACGTGCATTAAGGCATTTATGGCTGCTACGTTGACCCCCTTTTTGGTCCCATGCATGAGAAAAAATGGCGTAGAGAAGCCAAGACGAGTATCTGACTCCGAACCTCACGGAAGTCCTCAACGGCCTTTTCTCCTCAGCGAACTTTTTCAGCTTCCATCTTTGACGGCTCCTAGCTGTCCCACTCTAGACCGCGGCAACCCGACTCCCAACAAGCGAGGAGGATTACGAGCATAAGAACTGCTTGCATGGAGCCCATATACCTGGCTCCACCATTGTTCGTGCATGCACAAGGAAGTGTACAGGATATATAACAGACTAGCACCACCTATTTCTGACGGGACAGCGCCTGTAGCTCTGTCATGCCACTAAGAAGAAGCATCTTCATAAAAGCTTTGACAAGTGGTAGCACCTCAGTTCTCACAGATATTAATCCTGACATTTCACCTACCAAAAGTCCTCAGCCATCATGACACCCCAACCACTCAGATCAGATGAGCCCCAAAAGTTATGGTCCATCATGAGGCTCCATGTGACCCATTCCCACTAAAGGACAAGGCTCCAAGCTTCTCAGACAAGCTACACATAGTACAAAGATAAATAAATTAGGTAAGAGGAACCAGATAACTCCAAGGACTCAACACGCTCAGCTCTTCTCTGAGCCTCTCTCACTTTCTTTTTCGAGCTTCCTTAAGCTCATAACTGTTGCCCAGAGCACTAACTTGAGCGTCTGAGACTTCTTGCAGGCTTTGAAGACAAAGGAAGGACCCCGATATTTCTATGGAGGAACGATCGACGCTCAAGGACGCCAGCTAAAAGTGATCGGGCATCAACAGATTGGTGCAACAGGAAAGGGGGATGCACTGAAGGAAATAAAGCTCTGTCTTCCTAAGCTATAAGTTTTTGTCCCTTCTAGGATAGCCATGGTGGTGATGCCGAAGGTCCTCACCAATCATGCTGGGGGGCATCCACATCGCACTAAGCAGCAAAAGACCACCGTCTCTGCTCATCCTTCACCACCAGCCTCAACTGCTCCAATTAACCAATTGGCCATCCTCAATCAACAAGTTCAAGCCTTGAATGCAGTAGTTTATGAACTGCAGAAGCAACGCTCGATGGCCACTCAGCAGTAGCCCAAGCCTCTCACATCGCTCGTGATAGCTGCACCAGTTAGCCAACGATTCACTCGCAGAAATCTCCTCAGGGAGAAGCTTATCGCCATCATGCGTCATCTAAGCACTACCACTGTGAAGCTTTCAAGAGACTAAAGTCTCTTACCCCATGCTCAAGCAGCCACTCCTCCCCTTACTCATCTTTTGGGTTGTTTGGGGAGGACCTTAATCCTGAGATGAAGAAGCATCTGGATGAACAACACCGGCGGCCGGAAGAGCTCAATCAAAGGCTCAATAATCAGCTAGAGGTGGCCAATTAATTTCTAAAAGGGGCAAACTTGGGACGTTGTCCATGGCCCATCACCTTAAGCATTTATGGACATTTTAATTTATGATGGTAGTAAACCGAGAGGTGTTGGTGCAATTAATGCAAGGTGAAACATGAGGACAAAGGGCTTTGACTATTAACTCCACCTTTCCCCTCTCTCCTTCTCTCTGTTGCACCCAAGAGCCAAACTGAGCCTAGGACCTCCTATGGATTTCGTTCTAGCTACTCTCAGACTTCAGCACTGAGGGCGATCAAATCTCTTCAAAGAAAAGCTAGGGAAAGCTCTTTGTCCCGACTCCATGCTGACCCCCAGTGTCATCGAACACGATGCAAAGGCCAAAAAGCTACAAAAGTTAAGTACACTATGCTCAGGCAGTATTTCTTTCATAGATACTTGAAAATGTCATATAGGGAAGCCTGACTCCAGTGTCGGCAACAAAGACTGACTCCAGCATCGGCAACAAAGATCATCGGCACAAGGAAAAAAGGAACCTAAGCCTAGTCCAAGCACCCTCAGGTCACCCTTCGGGGTTAATGGCTCCCGAGCATGGTCCCATCACAGTGACTCTCGGGTCACCCTTCGGGGTTCAAAAGGAACCTGAGCCTGGTCCAAGCACCCTCAGGTCACCCTCCGGGGTTAAAGGCTTCCGAGCATGGTCCCATCACAGTGACTCTTGGGTCACCCTTCGGGGTTCAAAAGGAACCCGAGCCTGATCCAAGCACCCTCAGGTCACCCTCCGGGGTTAAAGGCTCCCGAGCATGGTCCCATCACAGCGACTCTCGGATCACCCTTCAGGGTTCAAAAGGAACCTAAGCCTGGTCCAAGCACCCTCAGGTCACCCTTCGGGGTTAAAGGCTCCCGAGCATGGTCCCATCACAGCGATTCTCGAGTCACCCTTCGGGGTTTAGAAGGAACCTAAGCCTGGTCCATGCACCCTTAGGTCACCCTCCGGGGTTAAAAGCTTCTAAGCATGGTCCCATCACAGCGACTCTCGGGTCACCCTTTGGGGTTCAAAAGGCTCCCGAGCATGGTCCCATCCCAGCAACTCTCAGGTCACCCTTTGGGGTTCAAAAGGCTCCCGAGCATTGTCCCATTCCAGCAACTCTCGGGTTATCCTCCGCGGTTCAAAAGGCTCTTGACGGCCTCAACTTTTCCTCAGCGGCATTATTACAGCCTCATCGGCTCTATCAGCCTCAGTGGCATTATTATAGCCTTAGCGGCTCTATCTATCAGCCTTAGCGGCATCATCGCAGCCTCATCGGCTCTATCAGCCTCAGTGGCATTATTATAGCCTTAGCGGCTCTATCTATCAACCTCAGCGGTATCATCGCAGCCTCATCGGAGCCTCAGCAATATTATTGCAGCCTTAGTGGCTCTATCTCTCTGCCTCAGCGGCCTCATCGGAGCCTCAGCGACATTATTGCAGCCTCAGTGGCTCTATCTCTCTGCCTCAGCGGCATCATCGTAGCCTCAATGGCTCTATCAGCCTCAACGATATTATTATAGCCTTAGTGGTTCTATCTCTCAACCTTAACAGTTTTATTGTAGCCTCATCGGCTCTATCAGCCTCAGCGGCATTATTACAGCCTTGACGGCTCTATCCCTCTACATCAGTGGCATCATCACAACCTCAACAGTTTTATTGCAGCCTCATCGGCTCTATCAGCCTCAGCAGCATTATTACAGCCATGGCGACTCTATCCCTCTGCCTCATTAGCATCATCACAACCTCAATGGTTTTATTGTAGCCTCATCGGCTCTATCAGTCTCAGCGGCATTATTATAGCCTTGGCAACTCTATCCCTCTGGCTCAGTGGCATCATCACAACCTTAACGGTTTATTGTAGCCTCATCGGCTCTATCAGCCTCAGTGGCATTATTACATCCTTAGTGGCTCTATCACTCTGCCTCATCGGCTCTATCAATCTCAATGGTTTTATTGCAGCCTCGTCGGCTCTATCAGCCTCAGCAGCATTATTACAGCCATAGCGGCTCTATCCCTCTACCTCAGTGGCATCATTACAACCTCAACAGTTTTATTGTATCCTCATCGACTCTATCAGCCTTAGCGGCATTATTACAACCTTAGTGGCTCTATCCCTCTGCCTCAGTGGCATCATCACAATCTCAACGGTTTTATTGCAGCCTCATCGGCTCTATCAGCCTCAGTGGCATTATTATAGCCTTAGTGGCTCTATCGCTCTACCTCATCGGCTCTATCAACCTTAACGGTTTTATTGCAACCTCATTGGCTCTATTAGCCTCAGCGGCATTATTACAGCCTTAATGGCTCTATCGCTCTTCCTCATCGCTCTATCAACCTCAACGGTTTTATTGCAGCCGGCATTATTACAGCCATAGTGGCTCTATCCCTCTACCTCAGTGGCATCATTACAACCTCAATAGTTTTATTGCAGCCTCATCGGCTCTATCAACCTTAGCGGCATTATTACAACCTTAGTGGCTCTATCGCTCTACCTCATTGGCTCTATCAGCCTCAACGGTTTTATTGCAACCTTAGCTACTCTATCTCTCATCCTCAGTGGCTTTTTGCGGCTAACGACCAACTAGGTAAAGCCTTTACTTAAATTATGCATTTGCAACAGGTTGATAATGCTGGCTAGTCTCAATTGGCCAATTAAAAACCCCAAGTCAACTCACATCTTGGATTCATAGTTGACGGGCACCACTCTCAGACCTTATGTCCAGAGAGAATTGCTAGCTGCCTTAGCCGGTCTAAGGTAACTAGCCTCTCCTACCTTTAACATTCCTTAAAGTTTTTAAGAAGGCACGGGCACAACTTTAGATAACATGTAGAAGTGGCTACAACTCCATGCAAAGCAAATAAAAAAGAGAGAGAAGGAAATTCTACACTCCTTTAGCTTGACATTGATGGGGCCAGTTGACCCCATGGCCTTTTTGAGCAGCTTAAATCTTAGGCGGCCTCACTGGCCTACTGGGTTTTCTTTTAAGGATGCGGTGGGTATTTAATTCCGTGCGGCTTTGCTCTCTATTGCAATGAGCGTCGGGTCAAAATGAAGAGAGAGAAGAAGAGAGAAAAAAAGCCATGTGGGTTCTCCAAAGGGCCACCATTTGTCATTAATGTTATATAGTCAAATCAATGGGCAACATTTAATGGTGCATAAATGGTCATAATGGCTTGGAGATCATTTAATGGAATAGAGCATTCAATGCCAAGTGACGGACCATGAGGAGAGGAAGACAGTGAAGAAAGCCTTCTTCGACGGCCTTTTCCTCAACAGCCTTCTTAAGGGGCCTCTTCTTTGGCCTTCTCAACGGCAATCCTAGGTGGCATTTATGTGCCAAGGCATTTATAGGTCTTGTAAAGGCCCTCGCTCTAAGGCATTTATTGGAGAGCATTTAATGGAATGAAGCATTCAATGTCAAGTCATGGACCACGAGGAGAGGAAGACAGCAGGTCCTAGGCGGTCTTTTCCTCGACGGCCTTCCTTTGCGGCAATCCGGCAATCCTAAACGATCATCCTAGGCGGCCTCTTCCTCGGCCTTCTCAACAACAATCTTAAGTGGCCTCTTCTTTGATGGCCTTCTCAATAGCAATCCTAAGCGGCATTTATGTACCAAGGCAGGTCTTGTAAAGGCTCTCGCTCTAAGGCATTTATTGGAGAGCATTTAATGGAATGAAGCATTCAATGTCAAGTCACGGACCACGAGGAGAGGAAGACAGCCGAGGAAGTCTTAGGCGGCCTTTTCCTCAACAGCCTTCCTCGACGACCTTTTCCTAGGCGGCAATCTTAGGCGGCATTTTTCTCAACGGCCTTCCTCAACGGCCATCCTAGGCAGCCTTTCTAGGTGGCTTCGATTCCAGACTCTCAATTCCACCACGACGATGGCTCCCTATTGTCACGTTGACCACCTTTTTGGTCCCATGCATGAGAAAAAATGGCGTAGAGAAGCCAGGATGAGGAGTATCCGATGGCCTTTTCCAGCTTCCATCTTCGACGGCTCCTAGCTATCACACTCTAGATCGCGGCAACCCGACTCCTGACAAGCGAGGAGGATTACAAGCACAAGAACCTGCTTGCGTGGAGCCCACATACCTGGCTCTGACATGCCACTAAGAAGAAGCATCTTCATAAAAGCTTTGACAAGTGGTAGCACCTCAGGTCTCACAGATATTAATTCTGACATTTCACCTACCAAAAGTCATCAGCCATCATGACACCCCAACCACTCAGATCAAATGAGCCCCAAAAGTTATGGTCCATCATGAGGCTCCACATGACCCATTCCCACTAAGGACAAGACTCCAAGCTTCTCAGGAAAGCTACACATAGTACAAAGATAAATAAATTGGGTAAGAGGAACCAGGTAACTCCAAGAACTCAACTCTTCTTTGAGCCTCTCTTACTTTCTTTTTCGAGCTTCCTCAAGCTCACAGCTATTGCCTAGAGCACTAACTTGAGCGGGTCCCCGCCGGAATACCCGGGCGTGGGACTTCTTACCGGCTTTGAAGATAAAGGAAGGACCCTGATATTTCTATGGAGGAAAGTGATCGGGCATCAACAAGATTTATTGCAATTGTTGTATTAATTAATTAACAAATCCAAGTCACCTGCCAATGAATGACAAATAGTCCACCATTGAAGTTATTATATACCTTTTGATGGGAGTAATCAAATAATTGAGATACTTCATTCAAATGTCCCTTAGCTAGTTATGTACATAACAAAATATCTATCCTTTATATATGCGTGTCTATCACATTGTATATAATCTTAGTATTTTTCCATAAAGAGAAGTTTATCAAAGTTCATCGAAATTTTATGTTGAAATTTCTTGATATTTATTATATATGAAAGTTTCTTAATACCATGATAAAATAATAATATCAAAAGTTTAAAGAAGAGATGCATGCTCATACATTCATTTTGAGATAAAATTTTACTGATCAAATTCACTTAGTTATATTATCTCTTTATAAGTATATTCTTGTTGATGCAAAATATTTATATAAATTCACAAGGTTAAATTATAATTTGGCTAACTAATGAAATGGCCGACCTAAGATTTGGCCAACCAATAAAATGATCAACCTAAGCTTTGGTTAATCAATAAAATAGCCGACATAGAATTAGCCAATCTATGAAATGATTGATCTAAAGTTCAACAAATCAAGCTAAATACTAACTGAAAAATAGCCTGATCTAACATATTTTGAAAAATTTTAAAGATGCGTTAGGCATTACTTTTAACAAGCCTTAACCAAGAAATTTAAAAAAAAAGCAAAGGAAGATTAGCTGAGTAATACAAACAAGTGGAGAAAGATTAGTCGGGGAGCAGAGAAAAGCATAGAAAGATCGGCCAAGGAATAGAGAAAGGCATAGAAAGTTAATCCAATAAAAATTGATTAAGAAAGATTGGCCGAGGAACAAAGAAAAGTATAAGAAGCTAAGCCAATAAAAATTGATCAAGAAAGAATGATTAAAGAATGGGCAAAACCATAAGAAAACTAGGAGAGAAAATTTGGCCAAAGAAGATTGATTGAGAAAAAAATTGAATGGTAAAAGATAATAAAAAGTTAAAATATTAAATAATTATAACAAAAACACACAAGACTATATAAATATAAGAAAATGATATCTACTTAACTGCTAGAAGAAAAACCTTTTTCTAAAAGCTAGCTGTATCTAATATGATGTAACTTAAAGTCAAAGATTTAAGGTTATTAAAACATGTTAAATATTAGCTACTTTTGTGGCTTGAACTTGGTCTCGTTCTTTAAGAGGCATCAAAATTACTTGAAAAACTATATTTTTTCAAGTAAGTGCCTTATAAGCAACACTTAGATGAAAAAATAATTTAGTATATTAGAAAATGACTTTGGTATTTATTTCCTATATTCTTTTACATTACAACTTTTTTAGATAAGTTGCTAAGATTTATTTAGTTTTAGTAATATCTTTTCTATGTTACTAAACTTATTTGGGTAGTAATTATATATTATCTCTCTTTGTAATTGAAGCTTAATTTTCTTTTATCAAACTATAGTTTTAATCATACTTTTGATACATATATTAATCATATATAAATTTTATTTTTTATAATAAAAAATACATTTTCATAGCTACTATTTATTAATTAAATAATGATATTATATCTCTTTATAAAACATATTATACCATAAGAAGATAATTTATTTTAATTATAGATTTTTTCATAAACATTAAGTAATAAAAAAGAATCATATTCATGTAAAAAATATTTAAGAAAGATTTAAAAATGAGTATTTTACTTAATCCATGGCAAACCAATTTAAACATCTCGTAGATAGTTAAGGGTGGGGTAAAATCGCCGTTGCATTAATAATCGTGCAAGGGGTTAGGATCAACCCTGACTCCCACTTGCTGTGCAATACCCGCTAGAGATGAATCAGCCTCAGTGGATTCGGGTGCCTTAGCCCCTCAACGAGCCAAGGATTCCAAGGCGCGGATCACATCTCTCGACCTCAGCCGAGCTATCCCTGTCTCCTGACCTCAGCCGAGCTATCCTTGTCTCTCGGCCTCAGCCGAGCTATCCCTATCTCTCAGCCTCAACCGAGCCATTCCTATCTCTCGGCCACAACCGAGCTATCCCCATCTCTCGGCCTCAGCCGAGCTATTCCGGTCTCTCGACCTCAGCCAAGCTATTCCCATCTCTCAGCCTCAGCCAAGCTATTCCCATCTCTCGGCCTCAGCCGAGTCATTCCTATCTCTCGGCCTCAGTCGAGCCATTCCTATCCGTGCCCCGACCAGACTAGGGCACTCAAGCACCTCTGCGGAATCCGGCATGGAGAGTTTAAACAAAAATCATACCCGAGAGTGGCCTAGAGCCCCGGAGTCTACACCGTCTCTGAATCTCAAGACATCAACCAGCTCTCCCAGCCGTTGATCCTCTAACTAACAAGATACGAATCCTACTAACCTCATAACAAACTGGATTCGAATCCTAACGGCTTTTGAACCCACGACACCCCCAAGGAATCAGGTGATCCTCTATAAATAGAACCATCTCCCGACTTCTCAGGTATGTGCACTTGCTTACTGACCCACTCTCCTTCCACCTCTGCTCCCTCCTTTATGCTATTAACGCTCTGCTCGGCCCTCGAAAGGCCACCCCTAGAGAGACTCTTCAGCGAGAGCCTTCTCCTCACATTTGTTGATTGCTGATCCCCGCTGACTTGAGCATCGGAGGGTCTTCCACAGAGGGCCACCCCCAATGTCTCTCGCGTGAGGACTGTTTTGCAGGTCCGCCCAGGAGGGAGCCCATCCAGAAGCCCCGATCGCGCCCGAGTCGGAGGACAGATTTTAACAACAACAAATTGGCGCTAGAGGAAGGGTCCTCAAGTCCCATAAACTTGTGATCCAGGAGACAAGGATCTCAATCTGAAAGAGAACTCCTCCCATGGCCAATCAAAGAAAGGCTACCTCCGAAGCCCGGGACCAGGTCGCCTCCCAAGACCTGATCCAGTGAGCAGTGTAGCGCCACCGCCACCACCAGTTGAAACTCCATCGCCACCGGCGGCCCAGTGACCCAGGACCAGTTTGCCTCGCTGGTCCAGTAGGTCCAAGCTCTGGCCCACCTGATCCAAAGGCGCTTTGAAGCCCCCCATCCGGCACCTACTCCGCACCTTCCTGAGGAGAATGCGGCCCCTGTTCATCCAGCGATCTCTTCTTCCGGCCCGCATGGGGTTGCAGACCCCCCCTCGTCGCTTTAGGGAAGCTGAGCCAGCCCCCCAAGGGGTCTACGGCAAGGATCTTCCCCGATCTCGGCGGGCCCGATCCCTTCTCGGTGTTCTCTCGTCATGACTCGACACCGTCTCATTTCTCTCCTCGCCCCGCTCCTCCTGTGCCTGAGGAGATCGCCAACAACTCCAGGAGATGCGTCAGGAGCTGGATGCCGCCAAGCAAGCCCATCCACTTCAGCATAAAGCGGAGCAGGGCATTCCCTTCTCTAAGGAGATCATGGAGGAAGTGATTCCCTCCCACGTCAAGCTGCCCGCCATCGAGCCCTATCATGGATCCTCCGATCCCGACGACCACCTCAGCAGCTTCCGATCGATCATGATGTTCCATAGGGCATCAGATGCGATCCTCTGCCACGCCTTCCCTTCCACTCTCAGGGGTCCCCGAACCTGGTTCAATGCCTTAAAACCAGGTTTGTTGGTTCATTTGACGAGCTGAGCCGCCTCTTCATCAGCCAGTTCATCAGCAGCCATCGTCACCAGCGAAGATCTGACTCCCTCTCTAAGGTTAAGCAGAGAGAGGGGGAGTCCTTGAAGAAATATCTCGGCCATTTCAATACGGCCATGCTGGAAGTGGACCACCTTAATCATGAGGTGGCCATGTCCACCCTAGCAGGCGGAGTATTGAAGGAGAGTAACTTTTGCCTGGCGTTGGAGGTCAGCTACCTCCGAACCTCTTCGATATGATGGCCCTGGCGGACAAGTATGCCAGAGTCAAGGAATTGCGGAGGGCTGCCCGCACCGAACTGACAAGGAAGAATGAGTCCAAGGGCTCGGACAAGCACCGATCGCCCGCCAGCGGAGCCCACCTCACCACCAAAGGGTTCCTCCGCTGCTGCCAAGGAACCGCACTTGAGCTCGCTTAGGAGGTTCAACCGGTTCACCCCGCTCACCGCCCCAAGGGCGGAGATCCTCATGAAGATAGAGCGTCAGCTCCCTCGACCACCCTCTCCGAGGGAATGCGACCCAGAGAGACCCCACCAAATATTACCGCTACCATCGGAACCACGGCCACGACACCGAGGCGTGCTGGTAGCTGAAGAACGAAATCGAGAGGCTCATCCAGCGGGGTAGGCTAGACCAATTCAGGAGAGCGAGCCAAGGAATGGGGGCGACCGCCAGCCTAAGCCCCAGCAGCCTCCTCCTCCGAATCCTCTGGTCGCCGGCCACATCAATGTGATCGAGGCGGTTGGTAGTCCGTCGAGCTGGCGAGATGATGAAGAAGGCTCAGCACCAAAGAGGGCGCAGACTAATGAGCTCTCCTTCTCTGACAACGACCTTCAGGAGATACAGTTCCCGCATGATGATGCGTTGGTTGTATCCCTTAATCTGAACAATTATGATGTAGACCGAATCCTTATTGATAGTGGGAGCTCTGTCAACGTTTTGTGTCTTGATGTGTTTGTGAAGATAAAATTGCTCATGGAGAATCTCCGAGCAGTGGACTCCACTTTAATGGGGTTCACCAGCGATGTTATTGCCCCAGAGGGGGTCGTGACCTTGACGGTCTGCGCGGGGACTTGGCCCTGCGTTGCCACTGTTCATACAGATTTTTGGTGGCCAAGCTTCGGTCGCCCTACAATACAATCTTTGGGAGACCCGGCCTGATGTCCCTTAGAGCTGCCGTCTCCATCCCGCATCTAGCAACAAAGTTCCCTACTGGATGGGGAGTGGGAGTAGTTCGAGGAAACCAAGCTGTAGCTCGGCAGTGCTTCGTCACTAGCCTTCATTCCAAACTGCCCAAGGTTGATGAGCTAGATGCTCAGGAGGACTTTGCCAAGCAACGAGGAGAACCAGTCGAAGAGCTGGAGAAGGTACCACTGGACGAAGCTCGGCCCGACCGAACCATAAGGATCGGTCGCTACTAAAAGGGAAGCCCCGGCTGGAGCTGATTGACTTTCTCCGAAGGAATGCTGACGTCTTCGTCTGGTCCGCTTCTGATATGCCTAGAATCAGCCTAGACATTCTCGTCCACCATCTTAACATGGACGAGATGTCCCGGCCCATAAAGCAGAAGAAAAGAAGCTTCGCCCCTGAGCGACAGAAGGCAATTGAGGAAGAAGTTGACAAGCTCATCAAGGAAAATTTCATCCAGGAGGTAAATTATCCCAACTGGCTATCAAATGTTGTCATGGTGAAGAAGTCAAATGGTAAATGGCAGATTTGCATCAACTTCACCGACCTTAATAAAGCATGCCCGAAGGACAGCTTCCCTCTCCCTCGGAATGACCAGCTTGTAGATGCCACTTTAGGTCACCAGATGCTGACCTTCATGGACGCATATTTGGGCTACAACCAAATCCGAATGGCACCCGAGGATGAAGAAAAGACCGCCTTCATAACCGACCAAGGTACTTATTGTTACCGTGTCATGCCTTTTGGTCTAAAAAATGTAGGTGCTACTTACCAAAAGCTGGTTAACAAAGTCTTCAAGGAGAAAATCGGTCGAAACATGGAGGTATATGTTGATGACATGCTGGTCAAAAGCAAGGAAGCATCCCAGCATATTGAGGATCTCTCTGAGAGCTTTGCAATACTCCAAAATATCGGATGAAGCTCAATCCAACTAAGTGCCTTCGGGTCAACTCTAGGAAGTTCATGGGCTTCTTGGTTTCTCAGCGGGGCATTGAGGCCAATCCGTAGAAGATTCAAGCCCTTCGGAAAATGGCACCTCCAGCATCCGTCAAAGAGGTCCAGCGCCTGACTGGAAGGATCGTGGCCCTCAACCGCTTCATGGCTCGATCGGCCGAGAGATGCCTTCCTTTCTTTAAAGCTCTCCGATCACCCAAGAATTTTCAATGGTCCTCCGAGTGTCAGAAATCATTCGAGGACCTCAAGAGATACCTCGGCTCTCCACCCCTCCTTAGCAGTCCAAACCCGGGAGAAATGTTATTTCTATACTTGGCAGTTTCAGAAGGCGCAGTGGGCTCAGTGTTGGTCAGAGAAAAGAACAAGACCCAAAAGCTGATCTATTATGTCAGCAAACTGCTCCGAGACGCCGAGACAAGATATACCTGGATCGAGAAGTTGATGTTAGCCCTGATAACGTCGGTTCGGGGGCTGCGACCCTATTTCTAAGCGTATTCTGTGATGGTCCTTACCGACCAACCCATCAAGGCGGTGGTCCATCGTCCGGAGACATCAAGGAGAATGGCCAAATGGGCCGTCGAGCTAAGCAAGCATGACATCTGATACCAACCTTGCCCGGCCATCAAAGCACATGTTCTAGCTGATTTCCTCCTCGAATGTACCATCCCGGAGGATGGCTCCACTCCGGACTCCTCTGGGCACCCGAGATCAGACGCCCTGTGGCTGCTCCATGTCGACGGATCATCGAATGCCAATGGCTCCGGCGCTGGCTTAATCCTCACCAGCCCAGAGGGGGCGACCTTCAAGTACGGCGTTTGCTTCTCCTTCCCAGCCTTCAACAATGAAGCCGAATATGAAGCTTTGCTCATTGGACTCCGAATCGCCCGTGACCTTAAAGTGAAGAAGCTGAATGCCTTCATCGACTCTCAATTGGTAGCTGGTCACGTGCGGGGCGAGTTCGAGGCCCGGGAGCCAAACATGATTCGGTATCTTCAATAGGTGCGGGACTTACTTTTTCACTTTTCTGAATTTGAAGTCATTCAGATCCCAAGGTCCCAGAATGCATGAGCCGATCTATTGTCTCAGCTAGCAACCACGGAATCGATGTATTCCGAGTGAAAGTTTCTCCTGGAGATTCTAGAAAAGCCCAGCATCGCGGAGGTGGACCGAGTGATGCAGGTCAAGGCCGAACCATCCTGGTTCGACCCCATACTGAAGTATCTTAAAGAAGGGTCGCTCCCAGCCGACCATAAGGAAGCAAGGAAGCTGAAATTGCAAGCCACCCACTATGTGCTGATCGATGACCAGCCGTATAAGCGATCCTTTTCTATGCCGCTACTCAAGTGCCTTCGCCCATCTAAAGCTGATTATGCTCTTCAGGAGGTACATGAGGGAATTTGCGGCAACCATCTGAGGAGCCGGTCCTTATGCCACAAGGTACTGTGCTAGGGGTATTATTGGCCCACCATGCAAAAGGATGCTGATGATCTCGTCGAGCTTGTGACCCATGTCAGAGACATTCCATCATCTAGAGGCTCCCCTCTGCCAGTTTAGCCCCTATTTCCTCGGCTTGGCCCTTTGCTAAGTGGGGGATGGATATTCTTGGCCCTTTTCCCCTCGTTACTGGACAGAGAAAGTTCATGTTTGCCACCATCGACTACTTCACCAAGTGGGTGGAGGCCGAGGTCGTTGCCCAAATAATTGAAGCTCGGGCCAGGGACTTCGTATGGAGATCCATTATTTGTCGCTTCGGCCTTCCGCATACTATTATCACCGACAATGACA
This sequence comes from Calamus simplicifolius, assembly GCA_900491605.1. Lineage (NCBI taxonomy): Eukaryota > Viridiplantae > Streptophyta > Magnoliopsida > Arecales > Arecaceae > Calamus > Calamus simplicifolius. The sequence continues at coordinate 816,614 of UESW01004390.1, forward strand.
AGCAATTTGATAACCCAAAGTTTCGAGGTTTCTGCGACGAGCATGGAATCTTCCACCGCCTTACGTCGGTGGGGCATCCGCAAGCCAACGGAGAAGCCGAAGTAACTAATCGGACCCTGCTTCAAGGGATTAAGGCTCGGCTTGCCAAAGCCCGAGGCAGATGGATGGACGAGCTTCACCATGTCTTATGGGCCTACCGCACCACCCAGAGAATCCCCATCGGTGAGACCCCATTCCGGATGGCTTTCGGTGCGGAAGCCGTCATCCCTGTGGAGATAGGGCTTCCTTCTCCGCGAGTGGAGAGCTACTCGGAGGAGGCTAACGACGAGTAGCTCCGCACCAATCTCAACCTAATGAAAGAAATCAGAGAGAAAGCTCGAATCAGGGTTGTTGCGTACCAGCAAAGAGTGGCTCGCTATTACGCCTCTTGAGTCAAAGGGAAATCCTTCTCACCCGGCGATCTCGTCCTCCAGAAGGCATCTATCTCCAAACCACTAGAACAAGGAAAGTTATCTCCAAATTGGGAAGGCCCCTATCAAGTGGCGAAAGTCATCGGACCTGACACCTACAAGCTCCAGGATCTGAGCTAGAAATATATTCCCCGGATGTAAAATTCGGATAATCTTCGTATATATCATTAGTAGAGTACGATTTCTACAGGCTTGCCTCATTTACAATATTGGCATCTTATTTCTATGATTCATGACATGATCGCTGCAATCATTTCTCCGAAAAGTTATAATGAAAAACAAATGCTGCTTACCAATTCTCGGCATGACCAAGCTATCTCCTCGAATAGGAAATCTCCGTACCTAGGCTAGGCCGAGTCCTATTCAACAAACACCCAGTATGGCCGAGCACTCTCGGTACACCCAGAGGCTAAGCTAAATCTCTGTACCTCGGCAGGGCCGAGTCCTATTCAACAAAGACTCGATATGGCCAAGCACTCTCGGTACGCCCGGGGGCCAAGCTAAATCTCCGTACCTCGGCAGGGCCGAGTCCTATTCAACAAAGACTTGGTATGGCCGAGCACTTCTAGTACGGCTGGGGGCCAAGTGATCTCCAAAGCTCCATCCGGATTCGGGCAGCATACAAGCTCCGGCCGGACCAAGTGATCTCCAAAACTCCATCCAGATTTGGGCAGCTTACAAGCCCTGGCCAAACCAAGTGATCTCCAAAACTCCATCCGGATTCGGGCAGCTTACAAGCCCCGACCGGACCAAGTGATCTCCAAAACTCCATCCGGATTTGGACAGCTTACAAGCCCCGGTCGGACCGAAGAGCGAAGAAAACTTCAACCGGATTCGGGCAGCTTACAAGCCCCAGCCGGTACCGAAGAATAAAAGCCTCGGCCAAAGCCGAAGTGTGCTACTTATTAAAAGCCTCGGCCAAAGCCGAAGTGCATCTCCATTCCTTATTAAAAGCCTCGGCCAAAACCGAAGTGCATTACTTGTTAAAAGCCTCGACCAGAGCCGAAGAGCGTCACTTATCAAAATATCGGCCAAGGCTGAGTGATAAGAACAAACATTTGGAGATAACAGCGGACACGAAAGTTGCAAAAATCCTCTTTTTCATTCATCACAAAAAGGGCAAAAAAAAAGAAAAGATACATGAGCCCTCACTGGGCCTTATCATCTTCTCCGGGAGCCGCCGAACCCTCCCCACGCCGAGCTGACTCGGTGACCTTTCATCGAAGGGATGCTACTTCTTCCTCCAGCCGGTTGTTGGCATGGTGAAGGAGCTCGACTTCCCTCATAGAAACGGCCAGATATTGTTCGGACGCCTTTTGGAGCTGCTCACGATCCGCGAACATTGACGCCAGGACCTCCCCATCAACAGTTACCATAACGCAGCTCCCCTGGGACACCTCACGGCGCCACTGCTCAGCACCATAGTTGATCGCCCCTCACCTCCAGACGCTATCTCAGAACCCAGGAATACTTGGGAGATCGGCTGAAGAGATGACTAACAAAGGCATCCTTCTCATCCATATTTAAACCGCTCCTGATGAATATTTCGATCGTTCGAGCCATTAATCTCAGCCTGTGGAAAATCGCCATGCATCACTGATAAACGCATATATAATTATCACTAAACCTATTAATTAATAAATCAATGTACATATTATTATTTAATATTTTAATATTTTATATAATATTTTAGGTAAAACCTTATCAATTTAAAGAGCTCGATTTTAGAAATTTAATGACGCAAACGGCACTCGAATCGGACTTAAAACGAGCTCAAAATTGATTTTATAAGGATTTATTTGTTTATTAGCACGCCTTTTAAAGCAAAGCCGGCAATTCCTTTGCCGACTTCATCGACTTTCCTTCGCCAAAAATATCGCCTCTGAGAAGATCCTCGCTGCCAAAAAGATCCTCAACATCAAAAATTATAAAAAGTATCCCAAATTTAATGGAATTAAAGGAAGAAGCCAGATTTCACGGACGACAGCAATTAAGGAATATAGTTGAAATTGAAAGGGAAATCATCTCTACAATCTTATCACGATCCCTCCGAAATCCGTTTTATTGGCCAACTCTTTTTAAAGATGCACATAAATTTGGTCGTAATTGTCTCCAAAGTCAACAAACAGGAAATATTTCTTGAAAAGACATGATGCCCTTAAACCCTATCTTGGTTGTAGAAATTTTTGATGTATGGGGTATTGATTTTATGGGCCCATTTCCTTCATATTTTGGATTCGAATACATTCTAGTAGCAGTTGATTATGTGTCAAAATGGATTGAAGCCATGGCAACTCGAACCAATGACCATAAAGTTGTAATCAAGTTTATTCAGCATAATATCCTTAGTCGTTTTGGATGCCCAAGGGCTATAATAAGTGATGGGGGTACACATTTTACGAATAGACACTTTGAAGGATTAATGAACAAATATGGAATTACTCATAAGGTAGCTACACTTTATCATCCCCAAACTAGTGGCTAAGTTGAAATATCAAATATAGAAATTAAACATATCCTTGAGAAAATAGTGAGACCCGATAGGAAAGATTAGTCAGAATGTTTGGATGATGCATTATGGGCTTATCATACTGCATTTAAAACTCCCATAGGAATGTCTCCTTATAGGCTCGTATTTGGAAAAGCCTGTCATTCACCTGTAGAATTGGAACACCATGTATTTTGGGCAATCAAGCAATTTAATTATGATATGAAAAATGCATGTGTCAATAGAAAACTCCAATTAAATGAGTTAGAAGAGCTAAGAAATGATGCATATGAAAGCTCAAAAATTTATAAAGAACGAACCAAAGCATATCATGACAAATTTATTAATAGAAAAACTTTTGAACCAAATCAAAAAGTATGGCTTTACAATTCAAGATTACACCTTTTTCCTAGAAAACTTCATTCACGATGGAATGGACCTTTTATAGTAACTCAAGTATTTCCCCATGGAGCTGTAGAGCTTAAAGACCCCAAGCAGGGAAATACATTCAAAGTAAACGGCCAACATTTAAAACCATATATAGAAGAAATAAATGATGGAGAAGTTGTTGAATCAATTGATCTTGTGAACCCAACACTATCATAATGAGCAGCACAGTCTGGCTGAAGACTTTAAATTTAGCGCTCTTGAGAGGCAACCCAATTTATTAGTTATTTTTAACTTTCTGTTCTTTTAGTATGTTCTTTTAGTATGACCAGAGAAGAGCAACATAAGCAGATTGAAAGAAGAGGGCAACAATAAAACATCCAACCTTCAAATACTTTACCAGGTAGTATCTTTCCTTGAAATTAATTTTTCTTCCATTAGGGACAATGGAAATTAAGTTGGGAGGAGGGAGGAAAAAGAATATGTAAATCCTCGAGTAAAACTATAATCAGATGTGTGTACCAAATTCTGTCTCGATTTGAAGTTAATCAAGCAGTCTATTAATGATTAATGGTTATATTATTTTTGAGATACTAAGGAATAAATTATTAAGAAAACCTAATAAAAGGTAGGATTTAGCCCAAAAAAATTTTTAGAATAATTTCATACCCTCCTGACCACTGATCTTAATAGTACAATCTACTTAATAAGGGTATGGATGAAAATATTATAAAAAAAAAGAATAAAAAAATCTCTCAAAGTTAATAAATTAGGTTCTTAGCATTTTTCACTAAGTAACCGGACCCCGTCACCTAAGAAAGTGATGTTGTTCGCGTAAAAAGGTAAAAATGTAAAAGAACCTAAGTAGAGTCAGTCCTACCTAAAGCCTTTTTGACTTGAGTCAGTAAGTCCGAGGGGTGTTTTACACCTAATGCCCTAAAACCAATTGGTTTGGGAGCCATTGGCCTAAAGCTCGCTACAAGGGTTAATTAGAAAGCAAGGGGTTAGGACATTGCACTGACTTTACACATAAATAAATAAATAAGAGAACTAAAGTACAAAAGACATTACACCCAACTCAATTAAGTTAGAAGACTTAATTAGAAAAGTGAAAAGTTGGTGAAGGAAGACTTCTATAAATTATTATGGACTACACTTTATCACTAAATAGGTAAACTTAAAATCCAATGAAGTACCTCCCTTATGATCTAACCAGAAATTTTTAAGAAGAACTGTAAGATAACTATCAATTCTTGGACTAGCTTGGTACATATTTCTAAATTTCTTATTTACTCGAGGACGAGTAAGATTCAAGTTGGGGGGAGTGATAAACGCATATAATTATCACTAAACCTATTAATTAATAAATCAACGTACCTATTATTATTTAATATTTTAATATTTTATATAATATTTTAGGTAAAACCTTGTCAATTTAAAGAGCTCGATTTTAGAAATTTAACGACGCAAACGGCACTCGAATCGGACTTAAAACGAGCTCGGAATTGATTTTATAAGAATTTATTTGTTTATTAGCACGTATTTTAAAGCAAAGTCGGCAATTCCATTGCCGACTTCATCGACTTCTTCCCATGTTCTTTCAAACGGATCTCTGTGACGCATAGAGGCTGCCAAGGCTTGATTCCTTCACCAAAAATATCGCCGCTGAGAAGATCCTCGCTGCCAAAAAGATTCTCAACATCAAAAATTACCAAAAGTATCCCAAATTTAATGGAATTAAAGGAAGAAGTCAGATTTCACGGACGACAGCAATTAAGGAATATAGTTGAAATTGGAAGGGAAATCATCTCTGCAATCTTGCCACGATCCCTTCAAAATCCTTCCGCATCTGTCCGGATGCCAAATTAGAAAGTAATTTGGAGTAGAAGGAAAGCTTTCTCCGCGTCCGCGTCGTCTGCATCCCAGCGTTTGATATGGAAACAGGATGACTGATATAGAAACAGGATCGCGTCTGGGCTGCGTCTGGACCGCGTCTGGGCTTCTACAAATAGCAGTAGAGGGAGGAGGGAGGAGGGTGTGCCCAGGAGCCGTCCGTGTTCTTCCTCGAGGATGTCCGTCTCAGGTGATGATTGTGGCTTGGAAGCGGATTCGAAGAAGACTTTGTTCCAGCCGTGAAGAAGGCTCTGTTCCAGGCCGTGATCTCCTCTTCTTCCAAGCCGTGAGAAGGTGCTATGTTCTATGCGATTGGCAGAGTCCGTGGAGGTTTCGTTTGAAGGAGGAGAGTCCGTGGATTGAAGGCTCCGTTCATCCTCTGTTCCATCCGTGGATTGAAGGAGTTCCGTTCGTGTCTTTTGATTTGTGCTATGGATTGAAGAGCTCTGTTACATCGGTGGTTCGTGGCTCTGTTCCCATAAAAGACGCCCGTGGCTTGAAGGTGCATGCAGAGGAGGAACAAAGACTCCATCCCATTTTTGGTTTGGTTCAGGAATTTATTGCAATCTGTTGCCTTCTTAATGTCATGACTTTTTAATTTATATGAAATAAAGTTTATATTCATGTTTAATTGTTATTAAATTATATTTAAGTGGAAATAATTTTAGACTGATCTATGCTTAAAAGGGACGGGCCGTGATGTACGAGTACGGGCCGTATTCTCATAAGATAGACCATATCTTGATTATTTTGCACTACTACTTATCTATTTAGTTAAATTTATAAATTTATTTCAAGATAATTGCTAAAGTCCCTGTAGAATCGATCCCTTACTCTCACCATTCTATTAGTAAAATTAAGGTGTTTTAATCGTTGCGCTACGACACACATCAGTCACCACCTCAGTGGGCGCTCGCGGGAAACGAAGAGTCCCACCCCTCGTCGAAGAGGATCGTTAATAACATTGAGGCGCTCAAGGAGCTCCCTTCTTAGGACTAGGCTCCTTCCGATCTGCCGGACTATTTTCGAAGTAAATATCCTCGAAAGTCTGCCAGACTTCCTCGAATCAGGCATCCTCGAAAAAGAAATGCGGAGGAAATAATGTATCAGTGGCCAACACTTGAGCAACATAGCTCGCCCTCTCTGAGAGTGGCTGATTTACAGGCTTCAGGCGCCCCCTCCATCGCTCAGGTAGCCCCCATCCTCTTTGGTCATCCACACTTGAATCCACAGTTGCAGTAAGGACCAAGTAAACTATCAAAAATCCTCGGCAACAACCGAGCGATATTCCGAAACCTCGGCGACAACCGAGCGATATTCTGAATCTTCGGCAACAACCGAGCGATATTCTGAATCCTCGGCAACAACCGAGCGATATTCTGAATCCTCAGCAACAACCGAGTGATATTCTGAAGCCTCGGAAACAACCAAGCGATATTCCGAAATCTCGGCAATGATCGAGCGATATTCTGAATCCTCGGCAACAACCGAGTGATATTCTGAAGCCTCGGCAACAACCGAGCGATATTCTGAAGCCTCGGCTACAACCAAGTGATTATCTGAAACCTCGGCCAAGTCAAATGGCATACTCTTAAAAAGTTATCTAAAGATCCGGTCTAGACGAGTAATCTCTCAAACTCTCTGATGCAACTAAGACGTCCTATGATACTTCGGCAGAAGTAAGCAACCTCCTTCTACTCAACCGTAAAGACATACGAGCTATCTCTTTCCGAAGAAATACCTGCTTCGTTCTACAAACGGGATCATGCTTGCCGCATGAGTCTCCGGGACCGCCCAGGTCCATGTCTGACCCAAACAGGGACAAACGCTTTCCTCCATTGAGGACCGAACATTGGTCTTAGCAAAAACAAGGTAGCAAGAATGCTGACAAAATATGCTATGACCCAAAAACATGATATGGGAGTACTAACTCTCAAGCACAATCATATCGAAAAAGAAGCAGGTGCTAAAAGAAGAAAGAATAAAAGCTTCTTTATTTCTTCATCAATGAAAAGAGTTATAACCTCCAAAGAGGCGTTACAAGTGCATCATGGCACAAAAAATAAAAACAAGTAAATAGCTCGGCCGGACTGCTTCAGTCAGCTTCGGTTAATAATGATGTTTCGGCACCTGACCCGAGTAGTCAGATGATCCAGTCAACTCACCCACGGGTCCTTCGGATGAACCAAGAGATCCAAGAACAGAAGGAAGACCCGTGGATGCCGATGCTGAGGAGGCATTCCCCCTAGGTGGAATGTTGGGCTGCTGGATGCTGCCCGACCGTGAAATACAGGGGACAAGCAAACCGACACTACTCTCAACTCCCTCTTCATGGGCAAAACATCCCCTAGCCGGACGAGCTAAGGGACCCAGCCCGAGGGAGAACGAAAAGTCCATCCTTACCATGGGGATATGCATACTTTGCATCTCCGACGGACCCCATGGCAAGTGGCAAAGGACACACAGAGAGCGCATACGTGCGCTCTCCATATGGTCTCTGCGGACCTCTCGTGCACTCTCCATATGATCTCTGAAACTCCTCTCTTGAGGACGAGCTACTCTTCAGCGGCTCCTTCGTCACCCCAGCTATCCAGGGAAAGTCGACTTGCAAAAGGAGAACTCAGTCTCTCCACTCTCAACCTCAGATACATAGACATCATGAGAGCTTTCACAGTAGAACAAAGTCCTAAGAGATAGCCTAACACGGCCCGTTCTCCCCAATTTATAGGCAAATAAGCCCTCAAAATTTAAAACAGCATACCCCGTTGTCACGTGGGAGGGCAGAGGAAAAGAATTATTTCCTGGAGCGCGCCAAATGCGTTTCCCAGACCGTGACGAAAGGCAAGAGATCTCCCCCTGATCTCGAATCTAAAACCTTAAATGCATGAGATCGGCTGCAGGTCGTTGAGATACGGGCAGGCCTGGGAAATCCCCTCTGAAAATGATGCCATCCAATGGCGATCGATTGCTTGTCACGTACACTAAAAGACATGTGTTGGAAAAGACCAATGAAGAAAATGCCCCTGACAAAGGCGAAATACTCTCCAATAAAGCCACTTCATATACCTCGGCTAAAAACATACCCATTTCTCCACTTCGGGCAAGCCGAACTATCTAACCTCGGCTCTAACCAGGATACCCCTGTGATTCTCGATCATTTTCGGTCGAGCTATCCAATACTTTGGCGGGGCAAATTCCCTTACCCGCTTTGAGCGGTACTGAAACTATGTTCCTTGACGGCACCAGACCATTTTATGCTTCGATCGAGCATGTCCATTCTCTACTTCGGACAAACCGGATAATCCTTATATCTCGGCCTCGACCGAAATGCTTATTCTAGCCCGAATTCAACCGACCTAAGAGCGTGAATGAGTATAATTCGTTCGTAGTCGGAAGAAAGCTTAAGATAAAAGATCAGCCAGAAAGACAAACAAATAGAGGTGAAAAAACTCATTCATCAAAAATTTTGATCAGACTACAAATCCGAAAAGAAAAAAATACACAGGCAACCCTCAAGGATCAGGGGCTGGATCAGTCCCAGCGGTATCCTCAGCAACACTCGAGGAAGCTTGGCTCGTTTCGCCTACTTCAAAAATCGTCTTTCCTTCGACGGCAAGCTTGGAGTATCCTTCGGGAACCGTGGCATCGCTAGAGCCCAAAATTGCATCAAGATCAACGTCTGAGATATTTTCGTACTCGGCTTCTTCAGCCCCCGGGGTACAGGTCTCAAAGAGTTCAACATCCAAAAAGGAGAGGTCCCATTCCAGATACTCCTGAGATATTCTGGTTCGGACCTCCTCCGCGCCAAGCTGAAAAGCCTCGGCACAAGTCGCATCTTGTTCGCCCCGAAGTATGGCAAGATGCCTTTCAGCCTCGATAACTTGGCTCCGGAATGAGGCGATTTGCTCCTCAGTCTCGGCGACCCGCCCCTCAAGCTCCAAGCTCCTCCGATGACTCGACGTCAGTTCTCCTTGCAGGCTTTCTAATTGACCTTGGCCCTCGAGCCTCACCTTCTCCATATGTAAACACAGGGTTAGCCGATGCAACAGTGAACCGATGGGAAGATTAAAAAGACAATATCGTACCTCCTCCTCCTGCCGAGCTAATCTCCTAGTTAATTCCTCGACCTCGCCGAAGGCCCTTAACTTGTTGGACTTAACCAGCTTGATCAAGTCCTTGAGGTCGTTGATCTTCGACTGCATGCTGTCGGCTTCTTCCTTGGACTGGGAGAGCTCGTTATCAAGCTTGGCCATTTTTTCTGATGCCATCTGATCCTGTCATCCCTGGCAACAATGCAATGATTTAGCTGTCGAACCTTCTCCTCCGACTAGCCAAGCATTCTGTTCAGGCGATTCTTCTCGGCAGCTTCTCTCCCCAGCCTGTCTCGACTTTCGTTGAGCTGCTTCCTAGCAGTCTCCATTTCTTCGGCATACCTAGATGTGACCTGTGATAACTCCGAACATACTTTGTCATACCTCATCTGAAGCCCATGTAGCTCCTTAACTTCGAGCCTTAATCTAGATGCGTCGTCGAGGGCAGCCTGATGCAATCCCCTCGCCCTCGCCAAGTTCTTGTTGGTGGTGTCCAGGACTCACTCAAATTTGTCAACACCTCTGCTCGCAATCAGAGCTCGGTACTGACTCTCTTGGCCTGGATGCTGGCCCCTGTCGCTAGGCTCAAACGCCAGCACAGTGCCCTATTGATCAGAGTGCTCTACGAAACAAAACCCAAATAAGAAAGCGCAATCAAGTTAACCAGAAAATACCCACTACTCTGGAATAGCAACTCACCCGAGAGGTGTAAGACCTAACTAGCTCCATGAGGGTGGAATTATTGATCTAAGGGAGAAGATGAATATCCTTCGCCACATTCCACTGACCGAATGCAGCGTCGATGAGGTCCAAGTCCGCAAACTCGTTCGTCAGGGGACCCGCGCTCGGATACAATGCCGACCTTATCAGAGCAGAGAACGCCTCCTTGATAGCCGGGTCCAAATCGCCAGGCTGCCCATCAGAGGGATCAGTCCGGGCAATCTCAGACTAAGAAGCATGCAATCTCCTGGCCTCCTTCAGCAAAAGTTTGGCCTGCGATTCCTCGGATATCTCGGCCAGCCCAGGCCTCAATGTTCCCGAAGCTTCAGTGGGAGAAGCTTCAGCTGGAAGGTCATCATCCTGTCCTCCTTCTTCACCCAAAGGTCCTTCTTCAATCACCGTCGCCTGCCCCTCCCCCGCGGGCTCTACCGAAGCTTCAACATGTTCACCCGCTCCTCTAGCCTCCTCAGGAGGAAGCTCTCCAGCAGGAAACTCCTCCTGAGCTTCCGTTACCGTTGGCCCAATGTCACCGCCCTCTAATCCCTCCGAGGGAGGCCCTTCAACGATAGGCTCACCCTAAACTTCCAACGGAGCTTCGTCCGGGCTATCCACTATCTCCACCACCAAAGGACAAGGGATCTCGGCCACCCTCTCTGGGTCCTCCTCCGCTCTCTGCTCCTCCGCCATGACTATTGCTCCCTCTTCCAACTGAGGGGACCCCTCTCTCACTGCCGGCTCCCCCACATCCTCTTTCTTTGATGGTAAAGAGCGCGGGCTGGCCCTAACTCGCCCAGCCTCCGGCGAGTGCTCTCCAGAAAGATGAACCTTCTTCTCAGGCTTACACCTTTCTGCACTATTAGCCTCTCTCGGGTGCTTGCCCAACTCTTTTTTTATGCGGCCCTTCAGCGCAGATCTCTTGGCTGCAAGTGCAGTAGGCGAACAATCAGACCGAGATATACTCGCTCGAATAAAATCAATGGAAGGGAGAAAGAAAAAGACTTACCTTGCACGTCGATAGGGCTAAGTCCGGTGGCAAAAAGAGCCTCCTCCGATAGTAAGACATTGGCCGAGAACACTCGACCGTCAAAAAGGACCCCTAGGTCCTCCTTCTCCCATTCGGACAGGGCCGGATGCGCTTCCATATCCCTAACAGGGTTTCCCCATCCCCGCGGGAAGTCGAAACCGATGTTCTCTTCGGCGATAAAGAATCAAACCTTCCATTCCTTTATGGACGACGGTTTATCCATGATCGTCCTGAATGACTTCCGAGGTCCGATATAGGACCACTCCGAGCTCCTCCCAGACATCAGATGGTAACAAACACGGAACAGAGTTGCTGTTACCTCAACCCAGTTACACATCGAGATAAACCCAATGATGCTCCGCCAGCTGTTAGGAGCCACCATTGTCGGGCAGATGTTATAGAACCTCATGATCTCTTTCACTAAAGGGTGAAGGGAAATCGGAGACCTGCCTTCAGGCTATCTTCGTAAAGAAAGATCCCGCCCTCCAACTCTTGCGAGACCATATGCTCGGGTTCCGGCAGCTGTAAAATGATATCCGAGGGAATGCCATACTTCTAGCGTATTCTCCCCAAATCTTCGGCAACAATCTCTGAGACCAGGTCGCTAGGCCTCACCATGCTGTTGGTTGAAAGAAACACCGAGCGACGTTGCAAAGGAAGTAGAGGAACAAGATTCTTCAAGAATGAACGAAAGGGCGCTGCGAATGGGAATGGCGCTGTTTTGACTTTGTTTTTCCTCGAAGGAAACCGCCTCAAAGAGAAGATAAGGCATCTTGATCGGAACGCCCGGAACCGCCATTGCAGGCATCGTAAAATCGGGATTTGCTACGTGGAACTTCCCCAACTGTTGCCGCTAGGAAGTGACAAATCCGTCATGTAAAGGCAAGGCGGTCGTGCAGCATTAATTAGGGCATCATTACGCAGGCTGTCAAATCCAAACCCACTCAGATCGTGCCACCTAGAGTTATACTCCCTACGCCCGAACCTACGCTTCGAACTAGGGAGTGGGGAGCATGTATTGAGGGGTAAAATCACCATTGCATTAATAATCGTGCAAGGGGTTAGGATCAACCTTGACTTCCACTTGCTGTGCAATACCCGCTAGAGATGAATCAGCCTCAGTGGATTGGGGCACCTTAGCCCCTCAGTGAGCCAAGGATTCCAAGGCGCGGATCACATCTCTCGGCCTCAGCCGAGCTATCCCTGTCTTCCGGCCTCAGCCGAGCTATCCCTATCTCTCGGCCTCAGCCGAGCCATTCCTGTCTCTCGGCCTCAGTCGACCTCAGCCGAGCTATCCCCATCTCTCGGCCTCAGCCGAGCTATCCCTGTCTCTCAGCCACAGCCGAGTTATCCTAGTCTCTCGGCCTCAGCCGAGCTATTCCCATCTCTCGGCCTCAGCCGAGCCATTCCTATCCGTGCCTCGACCAGACCAGAGCACTCAAGCACCTCTGTGGAATCCGGCGCGGGAGAGTTTAAACAAAAATCATACCCGAGAGTGGCCTAAAGCCCCGGAGTATACACCGTCTCCGAATCTCAAGACATCAACCAGCTCTCCCAGCTGTTGATCCTCTAACTAACAAGATACGAATCCTACTGACCTCATAACAAACTGGATTCGAATCTTAATGGCTTTCGGACCCACGACGCCCCCAAGGAATCAGGTGATCCTCTTTATAAATAGAACCGTCTCCCGACTTCTCAGGTATGCGTACTTGCTTACTGGCCCGCTCTCCTTCCACCTCTGCTCTCCCCTTTCTTTCATTAACGCTATGCTCGGAGCTCTCGAAAGGCCACCCCTGGAGAGACTCTTCAGCGAGAGCCTTCTCCTCACATTTGTTGATTGCCGATCCCTGCTGACTTGAGCATCGGAGGGTCTTCCACGGAGGGCCACCCCCAATGCCTCTCGCATGATGATTGTTTTGCAGGTCCGCCCAGAAAAAAGCCCATCCAGAAGCCCATCCGATCGCGCTCGAGTTGGAGGACAGATTGTAGCAGCAACAAAGAATTAGCTAAAATTTTTCTATCCAAGAACAAAGTTTTAAAGGTAAGCTCAAATCCTAAAAAATAGAGGGCAAATAATGATACTAAATTTATCAAAAGTATATTACAAAGACAAACGCTAAAATAGAATGATGGTAAATATCAAAAATAACTAAATAAATAAAAAAATAAATTCTAATTATTTGAAATAATGATTAGTTAAAATAAAATAATCTAAATTACTTTTTAATCATCTTATCTACTCATTAAGATAAATAAATAATCTTCTAAGCCAATATAAATAACTCAGTAAGCCCATGCACTATTTCTATTTCTCTCTCTATATATACTTTCTTATTTCTTATCTTAGGTTGTTTTTTTTTTTTTTCTAAACTTTCCTATTTTCTATTTGGGATGTTGACTTGGGCGTATAGCATTTAATGTAGCAAGAAAAAGAAAAAAAAAAGGAAATTAAGAACGGGAAGAAGCTGGTTTTTCAAGATGATATGACCATTTAGGCACGTAGGAAATTATTGCGGTGCTGGCTAAGTTGTTGTTGTAGGCCAACACGAATGAGTAGGGGTGCAACTTGGGTTGGGTTCAATTTGAATTCGACTCATTGAACCCGATTTACAGCAGTGTTTAAACTCATGTTTGCCCAACTCGAGCCCGAAAGACATGGGTTTAATTCGATCTGATTTGTAATTGATCCGGGTTAGGGTTGACTGCAATCTGAATCGAGATAACCCGAATCCGAGGGTTATTCGAACAAGGATAGCTTATCGGCACCAAATTTTTGGGGCGTTGAAGGTGCCAATCGGATAGAACGATATGGCCAACTTGAGGGCGAGGAGGGCAAGGCTGTCGGTCGCAAGCCAGGAAAAGGATATATAAAGATGGATCATCCGCACATTTTGTTTCACTTTTTGCCTTCTTTTCTTCTTTGTTTACTGTACCTCCTCATCTTCTTTGTTTCAAGTAAGACTTTTTTTTTTTTAATACAATGTTAATACCTCAAAATCTAGCTTATGCGTTCGAAAAGGAATTTTATTTTTTAGTCTTTGGGATCTATAATTCGATATTTATTTACTTTGAAAAAATATTTTATTTTATTTTTTTTCTCATCAATTGGAATTCCAATTTGAAACTCAATCCGAACTCGATTTTTAAAAATAGGGTTAGGATTGAGGTTTTACAAACAGGGTTAGAATTAGGGTTGATATTTTACAAATAGGGTTAAAATTAGGGTTGAGAAAAACTCGAGTTTCTGAGTCCGAATTACACTCCTAGAGCAGTAATTCCAACCCGGACCTAATTCTCTAGCAATCATGCAAAGCCAAATTAACCGGCAGGGATATAATAACATCGAATGAAATGAATCCTTAACAACAAGAATAATCCATCGGATTGCCATAAACATTTTATGTAATTAATTAATTATATCTAAACCTTTTTAAATATTGCAATTCAATAAACAGGCATAAAAGCATGAATGAGTACAATAACAACAACACCGAAAAGAAATTAAAGGAAATTGATCGATTATTGATAGGTTAAGGTTACAACACTGAACTGGATCTCCCATCGGTTAAGAGAGATTCCCCAAATATCTCAGTGCATAAAAAAAACTTAATTAATTATTTACATATTCTAATATATTTTTAATTAAAACTTTAAAAAATAAATAAATAGATTCTTTGGAGACTCGATCGTCACGCTGACTAGATCTGAAAACTCAGCAACAGATCAGGCGACCTCCGGCGGTGGGAGGTTAAGGTCCAATTCAAATGGAAGCCTCTTAGGAGGCGGCGGCGGTGATGGATGGGGCAAATCCACGACGGAGGACGAATCTGAATCGCTCTGCACGCCGCCGTAAACCGGCGCACGGAAATCCGTGAAGCCCGTAAAGTTCACAGGCCGATCGAGCATGAGGCAGTGGCCGCTCGCCGTCGCCTTCTGCGATCTGACCATCGCGTCGAGAAAAACGAACGGCGGTGCCGCGGCGGCGGTGGCAACAGGGTAGTGCTGGAAGGGGAAACGGGCAGCAGGGTGACGGAGGCCGAGATCCGTGGGTGGAGTACAGGCAGCCGGACGGGCGGGGGCCGCCGTTTCCCGGCAGGAGGATTCGACGGTGCTGCTGCTCGGGCTGCTGGGGGACCCACTCGAGCCGACGGCGGCGGCGAGGACGGGGGATGTGGGGTTGAAACAGAGATCGGGGAAGGGAAAGTTGGTCTTGGCCTTGGGGCCGCGGAACTCGCGGGCGGCGGCGTCGTAGGCCCTGGCGGCCTCCTCGGCCGTGTCGAAAGTACCGAGCCAGACACGGCTCTTCCTACCTGGATCCCGTATCTCCGCTGCGTACCTCCCCCAGGGCCGCTTCCTCACCCCCCGGAAATGCACCTCCTTCCCTTCTCCTGATCCGCCTCTCCCCCCGGCAGTAGCGGGAAAAGCCTTCTCCCTGGGAGCCATGGCCTCCCAATAAAAACTCTAGCGCGTTAAGAACAAGGATAGAAAGAGGGAAAGGCAGCTCGAATGGATTGAAAGGAAAGGAGAAGAGGGCGCGTAGTTATATAGAGAGGAAAGAGGAAAAGGGTGTGGTGGAGCGGCGAAATTGAATATATGGGACCAGTCAACGCGCGATTTGACCGCCCTTGGCCGCCGCCCGCGCTTGGATATAATATAATTAGGATAAAGGATGGATCTGATAGATACACTCCGCTCCTTTTATTTTCCACCCGCGCCTTCGCTGGCTTGTCCCTTTGTTTATCATCTACGAGAAAGGCGCAAGGAAGAGAAACATGGGTTTAGCTTAGCTTAGCTATTGGAATTCAAAATGAGCATTATCGTTTTATGATGATGGCATCCAATGACGTGGAACGCGGTTCACGGCAGACCTGGGGCGGCGCTGTCGCTCCCGCCACGCGTGATTCGCTAACGGACGTGGAAGTAGCGGGGGCGGCGGGATTTAAGGAGAAAAAAAAGAGCCGACGGCGTCACGGAGTGCGGTAGGGGCCCCGCCCAGTTGTCGCAATACGTCGGCTTACCCGCCGCGTTATCCGGATCGCTGGGCCACCGCCTCCCGTTGAACCGTTCGCATTGTGCCGGCCCTCAGGGACACGTGCCGCGTCCTTTCGCAGCCCCTTCCGCGTAACCCTCGCTTCCGCTGGCCGGCAGGGCCAGGGATCTGCGTCCGCATCTCCCACCAAGGCGAGAAGAGAGGGAAGCTGCACTGAGGCGGCCAGGTCGCGCTCCATGTACGCTAGCATGATGTTATGCAGTACCTATTCTTATTTCATTGGGCCAAAAATAAAAATAAAAAAAAAAATTAAGAGCCGGGAGCCCACAGCTGTCATTATCATAGATGATTGTTGCTGCACTATGATCATGCTTATTGCATCAATATTATATTATATTATTATTATTATTATTATTATTATATTATTAGTATTAATTATTTATTGATAATAATTACAATAAATCATTGTCTATTAGATAATTTATATTATATTATATTTATTATTTATATATATAATTTTGAAATTAAAATTTGAAATCCCATATATTGCCTACTTATTATATATTGAATATAGTGTTAGTATTATAATATTTATCATCCTTTTTTTTTTTTTTTGACCTTTCTTATCCCTTTTTGTTTGGAGCAGAACTTACATGCTGTTCATTATGTCTAGATCATTGGGGCCATTTAGTTCTATCTATTTACTACAACTTTTTATAATTGCAATGCTCGCTAAGCTTGATAAGTAAGAAGAGGATAAACAATCGAATAACCTACATGCATTGAGCTGTATTTAAGTTTTATGCTTTTATTTGCCTCATAAATAATTGATGCATATGTGTTACTTTGATTTAAATTCTAAAAATAAAATTTTAATTAAAAATTTAAATTTAAAAATATTATTTATAGACCAATTTTTTAAATCAAACAATCATTTTATAAAGCAACATAAATTGCATTTTTTAAAAAAATTAATTTTTTAAAATTTTAAATTTTAAAAAAATGAAGAAAATATTTTTTAAAAAAAATTAAAAAAAGCACTTACATGTCGTTAGATATAAAAGAAAAAAAGGAAAAAAACTTAAAAAACACATCCTAAAAAACTCAACTCAACTAATCTAAGCCTTTTCCCAACTACATGGGGTTGGCTACATGAATCTCCTTCCTCCATTCAGATTAAGTAGATATTCAAATTATAAATAGTTATATTTTTTACTTATTCTATCCATATTAGTTTAGGTCCACCTCTACCTCTATCTTTACCATAGATTGTTAAGATCACTCTTTCTAATTAGAGCATCTAATAATGATCTTCGTTTTATAGATCCAAACTACTATAATCGATTTTCTCGATATAAAAAAAACTTCTTACTAATCCAATCGATCTTTCTATCTCCTACTCCTAATTTTAAAATAATATTTATTACTATCCTAATATAGTTGTTAACCAACCAACTAACAAAATTATGAGGAACTACTTGAAAAGTACCATATTTATGGGATAAACTTTAATCGACCATACTTAAAAAATTTGAGGGAACTAATAAGTTATAATATGAGACAACCAAAGCATTCGTGATGATAGCAAGATCCTTATTTTAATTTGCTAGAGAAAATTTGAAACCAAACATAATACTCTAAATCTTGGGATTGGGATTACGAGTAAAGGAGAATGTGGTCGATGCTATTGAAGGATAGGCAATAGCTTTGAAATGTTGCAATTATGACAGGATAACTCTATCATACAAGTCATACTCGAAAACAAACTTTTCTAAAATGCAATTTTCTTAGGATAGCTGCCATAGCAATGTAAAGTGGCTACCATATAGAAAACTTACATTAAAAAAACACTTAAATAAAAAAAGTAGGAGTCTATGAAAAAAAAATTCAACCAACAGCCATCAAAGTAGGCAATCAAAGATGTTGCAAATTAGTTTTGGATTTTCACTTTAAACCATGGTATTAAGAAAATTTCACATTAGGCATGATCATGTCAGCCTAACAAAGATATTGCAAATGAGGTAGGCCTCTAAGATGCTGTAAATCTATTGATTTGAGGAATCATAAGAAAAGGTAGGCTTTCAAAGATGCTAATCTGATCAAGTCTTTCTTACCATTTGATGTAGGAGGAATAATTCTCAACTCAACTCAACTCATCTAAGCCTTTTTCCAACTACATGGGGTCGGCTATATGAGTTTTGCTTCCTTCACTCTGCTCTATTCAAGACTAAGTAGATATTTAAATTACAAACAATTATATCTTTTTAAATTGTTTCAGTCTATATTAGTTTAGGTCCACCTCTACTTCTATCTTTATCACAAATTGTTAAAAGATCACTCTTTATAACTGGAGCATCTAATGGTCTTCGTTGTATATATCTAAACCACTATAATCATTTTTTTCTTGTTTTATCTTCAATTGGGGCTAAAAAGCACATCCTAAAAAATATATTAAAAAACTTCTTACCAATCCAACCGATCTTTCTTTCTTCTCCTTCTAATTTTAAAATAATATTTATTATTATCCTAATATAATTGGTAACCAACCAACCAACAAAATTATGAGGAGTCACTTAAAAGTACCATGTTTATAGGATAAACTTTAACCGACCAAATACTTCAATTAACTTAAAAATTTTGAGGGAACTATTAAGTTATAATCTGAGACTAGCCAAAGCATTAGTGATAATAGCAAGATCCTTATTTCAATTTGCTACAGAAAATTTGAAACCAAATATAATACTCCAAATCTTGGGATTACGAGTAAAAGAGAATGTGGCCGATGAGATTATAGGATTGGCAATAGCTTTGAAAGGTTGCAATTATGACGAGATAACTCTATCGTACAAGTCATACCCATAAATAAATTTTCCTAAAATGTAATTTTCTTAGGATAGCTACCATAGCAACGTAAACAGGCTATCATATAGAAAACTTACATAAAAAAACACTTAAAAAAAAAAAGGAGTCTATGAAAAAAATTTTCAATCAAGGGCCATCATAGTAAGAAATCAAAGATGTTGCAAATTAGTTTTGGATTTTCAACTTAAATTATGGTATTAATAAAATTTTATATTGGGCATGATCATGTTAGCCTATCAAAGATATTGCAAATGAGGTAGGCCATCTAAGATGCTGCAAATTGATTGATTTGGTGAATCATAAGGAAAAGGTAGGCTTTCAAAGATGCTAATCAGATCGAGACTTTCTTAACATTTGATGTAGGAGGAATAATTCTTAACTCAACTCAACACAACTCATCTAAGCCTTTTCCCAATTACATGGGGTTGGCTACATGAATCTGCTTCCTTCGCTCTGATCTATTCAAGACTAAATCAATATTAAAATTATAAATAGTTATATATTTTTTAATTATTTCTATTCATATTAGTTTAGGTTCATCTCTATTTTTATTGTTGGCCCAGATGGCAACCCAAGAGGGGGGGGTGAATTGGGTTCTTAAAAATTTAAGACTTTTTAGAAGATTTAAACTGATTTGCTCAAGATGTGCAAGTGAGTGAAATTAACTAAGAAGCAATGCACAAGCAATTAATAAAGAGAGATAGAGAGAGAGAAAATATAGCACGGCAAACACAAGATAATTTTATAGTGGTTCGGTGCAACCAACACCTACGTCCACTCCCAAGATTCACTTGGGTCCACACTATAATCTCTCTAGATTACAGTCGAGTTGTTTTCCAAGCTCACAACTCAAACTTGTTGTTTTCCCGGGTGAACAACGAACCCAGCTGGTTTTAACTCGGGCTTACCAGCGCAAAACCCTACACGTTGTTTTTTACGGGCTCACAACTAACCCAACACAAGCACTTCGGCTTGCAACGAGGTATATCAACCTCCACTGATTCAATCCACTGATTGAATCAGCAAACAATTAGAATAAAAGTGTTTGAATAATGAAATGCTCCCCTTGAGCAAATATACAAATGAAGTACAAAATAAAGAGTTAAAAAGCCTGATTGTATTGCAGATGGTAGTGGCTTTGGCTTTCTTCCTTCTTCTCTTTAACTCCTCTTGAAATGTTGAATCAGGCCTCAGCAAGATTCTTGACGGTTGAAGACTTTGGAGTTGAGATAAAGCTTTTTCTTCTTTTGAAAATCCTTCGATTTGATCTTTGAAGCGCTTTGGATTTTCTTTTGACTTTTGTGGATTGAAGATTTGGAGCAGACGAATCTTCCTCTTTGATTTCACTCCTTTTGAATCACTCTATTTTGAGCTAGAAGATTTTTTCAATGAGCTCTGTTTTTCCCTCTTTTCAAAAGATATTATTCTCTCTTGATTTTCAAAATCGATTCTTGAGTTGAAAAGAGCTCCTCTATTTATAGATTCTGCAAAAATATATCCGTTAGAGACAAGGAAAAATACCGTTATTCAAAAATCTTACCGTTGGAGCTGAGTTGGCATCCGTAAAAATTTCTTCCAGATTTGCTGGAGTCGACTCATGCTTTTCCCGAGTCGGCTCGAGCTCGTCTTACCAAAAATAGAAATGTTTAAAAAGGTTAGGGGTCGACTCGCTAAAAGTGAAGTGTCGACTCCTGAAAGTCGGGAGTCGACTCGTGAAAGGCTTGGGGTCGACTCGAGAGGTGCTCAGAAAAACACTCTTCTGGTGTCTGAGCGGAGTCGACTCGCACAGTCCAGGAGTCGGCTCGACAGAATCAGGGGTCGACTCGACAATTTCATGGGTCGACTCGACACAGATGCACATTTCTGTACACTGAGCGGAGTCGACTCTGAAACTCAGGAGTCGGCTCCGGAACGTATCAAAAATCAGAAACTTTTCTGATTGACATTAAAATCGTTCCAGATTCATTTTAATTCATTGTTTTGACATGAAATCAATAAAATTAACATTTAGAATTGATTCAAGAACTAATCCAAAAACTTATTGAATAAAACATGAATTATAACATTTCTTTTCGAAAGTTTGAATATTGAGCTTAAAGTCACTTTCAAAATTGATTAAAGTTAAACTTGAGCATTCTCATTGATTGTTCAAAATAAATTTGTTGCTCATTTACATAAACTCATTACATCCTTTAATAAACTCAATGGTTTTTAGTAATCATCAAAATCAAAAGGATTGGATCATATAATTTTTCTATAATCTTTCAACAATCTCCCCTTTTTGATGATGACAAAAATATTGAGTTTGTTCATGATTGATTAGTGAATTTAATTTTGTTTTCATAGTTAGGCTTAGGCTCCCCCTTAATGAGGTAGCTCCCCCTATGAAACTTAATTAAATATCTCATTGTTTATCTCATTGATTACTTTGATTTCTTTCAAATGTATCATATCACAATCATAGAACTATAAAATTCTCCCCCTTTTTTGTTATCAACAAAAAGATAGAGAATCATAAACATTCATTCAAATTTCATTCATTCATTGAAATAAGGAAATAGAGAATTCATTTAAAGGTCTAATACATCAAAAGTTCAATACATTGATTTCAAAATGAAAGCATAAAAAACTTCAGTACAAAACAAGGATTGAAACTCTAGTAACTCAAAAATGAGTTCTTACAATTCTAGTTAGATGATCAACTATATTTTTCATTCCTTCAGATTGAATTTTTACATATTCCTTGAGTCTTTCATCAACAAAGGTGCACGCACTCTGAATTTGTCTTGAAGCTCTGCGTTGCACTTGGCATATGTCTCTCCATCTCCACATATATCCTTAAGTTCTTCAAAAATATTCTTGAGATCACCACTTAAGGATGCCGATGAAGAGCGAGAGTGGACTCAATCTTTGAGATACGATCATCAAGAGAATAAAGAGTCTCTCTCAAATTCATAAATTTATTCTCAAAATCAGTTTTAAGCTTATCAGATTGATCTTCAAGTAAGGCTTTGAGTTTAAGTTGTTGATCTGAAAAACTAGCAGAAGATGAAGTTTGAACAAAAGTTGGAACTGGGGCTGGAGCAGAGGCAGAAATCAAAGGGCTCGGAGGTGCAGGCGAAGGATGTCTAACAGAGGGTCCTGCAGCCTCAGTATCTGTAGCTCTATCTTCTGTCACTCCTTTCCTTTCCCATTTACCATTCTTTTTGATAAATCCCATCCGATGAATTGTTGCCAGCTATAAAAATCAGTGTGTCTTAGATTCTTCATAGGCTCATTATCAGAAATCACACACCTTGGCTTCGAAAGATCATTGTAAGATCATCCCATAAGGCAGACTAGATTTTCTTTTCCCTCCACAATCTGCTATGTACCACAAATCATGCTGGGAAGATTGATAGGCTTGCCTGTCACTATGGCGTCCATTACAAAGATCTCTCTCCGAACATAGTCAAATCTACCAGTTTTAGGAAAGAGTATCCTACTGCAAATATTGTGTAGCAATCTCAATTCTAAAGAAAGCTGATTAGCAAAGACCTCTTCAAATCCAACCACATCCCGGTTTAATAATCTGGATAAAGCTGGGGCGCGGTCATCAGAAGAAAAGGTGGAAGTGCCAGACAAGGGTAATTCCAACAATCTAGACAAAATCTCAGCAGTAACAGATAGCCTACTCCTCTTACATTGCTAATAACCATGGTCTCCTCTAGACAGATTCTTGTAAAATTCTTTAACCAAAGAGGGATAGGTCGGGCACTCTAGAGAACAAACTTTCTCCCAACCCATCTCGATCAGCTGTCTCCAACAAGAAAGCCCTCAGCCTCAAATAATTCAAAATCCACCTTCCTACCAGTAGTAATGATCCTATCTGCTAGACGATCTACCTGGGAAGAAGAGGCAGCAGGAGTAGCAGTCGGAGTAGAAGCAGATGAAGTGGAGTCCGTGCTTGGAGAAGGTTCACACGGACGCTTCACCGTCTTCTTCACGGAGCGCTTCCGCTTGACGCCACCCGCCACAACACTAGATCCTCTAGTTTTAGGTGCCATTTGATGATTGGAGGTGATAAGAAGGGATTCTAGGAGTTTTGGAAGGTTTGGAAGAGTTTTGAGAGAGTATTTTGAAAGATTGGATCGAATGAAATGAGCGGCGAGTCGACTCTGCCCTAGAAAAATCAATTTGGGACCACCTCGAGTCGGCTCGCGCAAACCCAAGTGTCGACTCCGGACAGACACAGAAAGGCCATCCCGACATGGAGTCGACTCGCGCCGAAGAGGGGTCGACCCGAGAGTTTCAGTTGAAACCGGGAGTCGACTCCGATACGCATCGAGTCGGCTCCGAGACCATTTCAGACCAAAACATGAAATTTCTGAAATGTGTCCGGAATATGATCATAAAAATTGATAAATAATCATTGGATATGAGTGAATCAATTAGATATGAATTCTAGATAAGATTTCCTTAAGGATTGAGGATTTGAAAGAATCTTAGATAAAATTTCCTTAGGGGTTTCAAATTCATTCTAAAGGATCACAAATACCTAACTCTCCTCTAAGATAACAGAATCTCTCTTCATTTAAAGGTTTAGTGAATATGTCAGCTAATTGATCTTCAGTGTTTACATAATCTAAACATATTTCATCATTGCTACATGTTCTCTTATAAAATGATATCTAATTTCTATGTGTTTTGTTCTTGAGTGTTGAATTGGATTTTTGTTAAATTAATTGCACTAGTGTTATCACATCTTATGGCGTGATACCATAGTCTTCAAGTTGTCGCTTAATCCATAGGATTTGCGCACAGCAACTTCCAGCCGCTACATATTCAGCTTCAGTAGTTGATAATGCAACTGAATTTTGCTTTTTGCTAAACCATGTGATTAAGTTACTTCCTAAGAAATGGCATGCACCACTTGTGCTTTTTCTATCTAGTTTGCATCCAGCATAATCAGAATCCGAATATGCAATTAGATTTAATGTGGAGTCTCTAGAATACCATAAACCTACATTTTTTGTTCCACTTACATATCTTAGTATTCTTTTAACAGCAATTAAATGTGATTCTTTAGGTTCAGATTGAAATCTAGCACATAAACATACTGAAAACATAATGTCTGGTCTACTTGCTGTTAAAAAAGAAGGGATCCGATTATACCTCGATAATACTTTTGATCAACCTTTTTACCTTCTTCATCTTTGTCCAGCTTGCATGAAGGACTCATTGGAGTTCCGAGGGGTTTCATTGATTCCATACCAAACTTTTTGAGTAGTTCTCTTGTGTATTTTGTTTGGTTGATGAAGATTCCCTCTTTGCTTTGTTTGATCTGGAGTCCAAGGAAGAAGTTGAGTTCTCCCATCATGCTCATCTCGAATTCTCCCTGCATTAACTTTGCAAATTCTTGACAAAGAGAATCGTTAGTAGCACCAAAAATAATGTCATCTACGTATATTTGTACTACAAGTAAATCTTTACTTTTTCTTTTCAAAAACAAGTTTTATCAACATTTCCTCTTAAAATCATTTTCTATTAAGAATTTACTTAACCTATCATACCAAGCTCTAGGTGCTTGTTTCAAACCATATAAAGCTTTGTGCAATTTAAAAACGTGATTTGAAAACTCGTGATCTTCAAAACCTGGTGGTTGTTCTACATAAACTTCTTCATTAATAAATCCATTTAAAAATGCACTTTTTACATCCATTTGAAATAAGTTAAAATTCATATGACATGCAAATGCAAGTAATAGCCTAATGGCTTCTAATCTAGCTACAGGCGCAAAGGTTTCATCAAAATCAATACCTTCCTCTTGATTATATCCTTTAGCAACCAATCTAGCTTTGTTTCTAATTACTATGCCATTTTCATCTAGTTTATTTCTAAAAACCATTTTGATCCTATTACTGAATGATTTTTAGGTCTTTCAACTAAGTGTCCAAACATTATTTCTTGTAAATTGATTTAGTTCTTCTTGCATTGCTAACATCCAATTATTATCTTTTTCAGCTTCTTCTATAGTTTTGGGTTCAATTTGTGATACAAATGCAAGATGATTACTAATATTTCTCATATGATCTAGTTCTTATTCCTTGAGATGGATCGCCTATAATCAATTCCTTGGGATGACTATGAGCATATCTCCAGTCTCTTGGAAGATCTGTATCATTATGATCAATATTGACATCATCGTCCTTATGTGAATCATCATCTTTAGCTTCTTGCTCATGATCAGAAGATACTTCAATATTAAGTTTTTCAAGATCTTTTTCAATTATGTTTGTATCTTCCTCATCATCAAGCTTTTCAGAACTAGATGCTAAAGACTCATCGAAAACTATATGAATGGATTCTTCAACTACTAAGGTTTTCTTGTTAAATACTCTATAAGCTTTACTAGTTGTTGAATATCCTAAAAAGATTCCTTCATCAGATTTAGCATCAAATTTTCCTAAATTGTTTTTACCATTATTATGAATGAAACATTTACATCCAAATGCATGAAAGTATTTTATATTTGGTTTTCTTTCATTCCATAATTCATAAGGTGTTTTCTTTAAGATTGGTCTTATTAAGGCTCTATTTAAGATGTAACATGCTGTGTTAATTGCTTCCGCCCAAAAATACTTTGGTAAGTTGCTTTCGCATAGCATGGTACGGGCCATGTCTTCTAGAGTCCTATTTTTCTTTCAACTACACCATTTTGCTGTGGAGTCCTAGGGGCTGAAAAATTATGATTAATTCCATTTTCAGAACAAAAACT
The DNA here is from genome assembly GCA_900491605.1 of Calamus simplicifolius. Classification (NCBI taxonomy): domain Eukaryota; kingdom Viridiplantae; phylum Streptophyta; class Magnoliopsida; order Arecales; family Arecaceae; genus Calamus; species Calamus simplicifolius. The sequence continues at coordinate 842,299 of UESW01004390.1, forward strand.
TTCAAATAAGTGATTTTCAAATTCTGTTCCATGATCACTTCTTAGAGATACTATAGTAGTGTTTTTCTCATTTGTGACTTTTTTGAAGAATTTCAGGAATATTGAGAAAGTCTCATCTTTGTGAGCTAAAAACATTACCCAAGTATATCTAGAATAATCATCTACAATCACTAGACCATATTTCTTTCCTCCTAGACTTGTGGTTCTAGTTGGTCCGAAAAGATCCATGTGAAGTAGCTCTAGTGCCCTAGAAGTTGAAACAATGTTTTTAGATTTGAAAGAACTTCTAGTTTGTTTTTCAAAATTGACATGCATCACATATTTTATTATTTTCAAAATCTAGTTTAGGTAATCCTTTAACTAAATCCATTTTAATTAGTTTTGAAATAAGGTGTGTGCTTGCATGACCTAATCTACGATGCCACAACCAACTAATTTCATTTATGTTAGCATTGTCAGCAATTAAGCAATGATCACTCAAAGATAATTTTTCTAAATCAACCAAGTAAACATTGCCATGTCTATAACCAGTAAATACAATGCTATCATCAATAGAATTAGTTATAGTGCACACAGAAGATTTAAATGAAACATTAAAGTTTTTATCACATAATTGACTTATACTTATTAGATTATGCTTCAAACCATCAACATAAAGTACATTATCAATAAATGTAGATGGAGTTATACGGACTTTACCAAGGCCCATGATTTGACCTTTACCGTTATCGCCAAACGTAACAACTCCACCTTTCTTTTCTTCTAGGGTGATGAATTCATCTTTGTCACCCGTCATATGTCTTGAGCAGCCACTATCAAGGTACCACTTTTTCTTTGATCTTTTGGCTACAAGACATTCCTCATTGTTGTTGTCGTCGTCGTTGGCCATGAAGCAGACATTAGCAACTTCTTTTTGTTCTTCTTCTTTGGAAGAAGACTCTTCACTATCAGTCCAAGTTGCCATATAGGCCTTTTTCTTTTTCTTGTAGGCCTTCTTAAGTAAAGGACAGTCATATCTAAAATGCCCTGGTTTTTTACATTCATAGCATACTAAGGGCTCTTTCTCTTTGTCCTTTTCCTTTTTCTTATCCTTTTCTTTTTCTCCTTCCATTTTTGAAACAAATCTCTTTTTGTGGAAGGGCCTCCTTCTTTGCATAAATTTCTTGAATTTCCTTGCAAGGAGGGCTGTCTCATCATCATCATCCTCTTCATCATCGCTGCTGCTTATTTCCTTTTCCACAGCTTTGAGGGCGATGGTCTTCTTCTTTCTTGACTCATCCTCATTGACATGTTGTTTGACTTGAAGCTCATGAGTCATCAGCGAACCGAGAAGCTCTTCCAATGGTAGGATGTTCAGATCTTTGGCTTCTTGTATGGCGGTCACCTTAGCTTCCCAAGTCCTTGGAAGTGACCTAAGGATTTTGCGAACAAGCTCAGAGTTAGTATAAACTTTTCCAAGACTTTTAAACCATTCACAATATCAGTGAATCTAGTGAACATGCATGTGATGGTTTCATTTTGTTCCATAGTAAATAGTTCATATTTATGAACCAAAATATTTATCTTTGATTCTTTTACTTGGTTTGTTCCTTCATGAGTTATTTCCAACCTATCCCAAATTTCTTTTGCGGAATTACAAGTTGAGATTCAGTTGAATTCATTTGAGTCTAAGGAACAATATAAAATATTAATGGCCTTAGCATTTAGTTATGCCATTCTCCTATCATTATCATTCCAATCCCTTTCGGGTTTAGGAACAATAGTGCCATCAATAAGGTGTGTGGGTGTACCAGGTCCATTTATTATTACTCCCCACAATTCATAGTCCGAAGCTTGAATGAATATTCTCATTCTAGCTTTCCAATATGAATAGTTGGTTCCATTAAATAAAGGAGGTCTATTCGTAGAATGACCTTCAGCAAAACTTGAACCAATTTGTGTTGCCATAAGGATCTTTAGCCTTTGATCGTGAGATCAAATTCTAAATGAGCACTTGCTCTGATACCAATTGTTGGCCCAGATGGCAACCCAAGAGGGGGGGGTGAATTGGGTTCTTAAAAATTTAAGACTTTTTAGAAGATTTAAACTGATTTGCTCAAGATGTGCAAGTGAGTGAAATTAACTAAGAAGCAATGCACAAGCAATTAATAAAGAGAGATAGAGAGAGAGAAAATATAGCACGGCAAACACAAGATAATTTTATAGTGGTTCGGTGCAACCAACACCTACGTCCACTCCCAAGATTCACTTGGGTCCACACTATAATCTCTCTAGATTACAGCCAAGTTGTTTTCCAAGCTCACAACTCAAACTTGTTGTTTTCCCGGGTGAACAACGAACCCAGCTGGTTTTAACTCGGGCTTACCAGCGCAAAACCCTACACGTTGTTTTTCACGGGCTCACAACTAACCCAACACAAGCACTCCGGCTTGCAACGAGGTATATCAACCTCCACTGATTCAATCCACTGATTGAATCAGCAAACAATTAGAATAAAAGTGTTTGGATAATGAAATGCTCCCCTTGAGCAAATATACAAATGAAGTACAAAATAAAGAGTTAGAAAAGCCTGATTGTATTGCAGATGGTAGTGGCTTTGGCTTTCTTCCTTCTTCTCTTTAACTTCTCTTGAAATGTTGAATCAGGCCTCAGCAAGATTCTTGACGGTTGAAGACTTTGGAGTTGAGATAAAGCTTTTTCTTCTTTTGAAAATCCTTCAATTTGATCTTTGAAGCGCTTTTGGATTTTCTTTTGACTTTTGTGGATTGAAGATCTGGAGCAGACGAATCTTCCTCTTTGATTTCACTCCCTTTGAATCACTCTATTTTGAGCTAGAAGATTTTTCCAATGAGCTCTGTTTTTTCCTCTTTTCAAAAGATATTCTATTCTCTCTTTGATTTTCAAAATCGATTCTACTGAGTTGAAAAGAGCTCCTCTATTTATAGATTCTGCAAAAATATATCCGTTAGAGACAAGAAAAAATGGCCGTTATTCAAAAATCTTACCGTTGGAGCTGAGTTGGCATCCGTAAAAATTTCGCCCAGATTTGCTGGAGTCGACTCATGCTTTTCCCGAGTCGGCTCAAGCTCGTCTTACCAAAAATAGAAATGTTTAAAAAGGTTAGGGGTCGACTCGCTAAAAGTGAAGTGTCGACTCCTGAAAGTCGGGAGTCGACTCGTGAAAGGCTTGGGGTCGACTCGAGAGGTGCTCAGAAAAACACTCTTCTGGTGTCTGAGCGGAGTCGACTCGCACAGTCCAGGAGTCGGCTCGACAGAATCAGGGGTCGACTCGACAATTTCATGGGTCGACTTGACACAGATGCACATTTCTGTACACTGAGCGGAGTCGACTCTGAAACTCAGGAGTCGGCTCCGGAACGTATCAAAAATCAGAAACTTTTCTGATTGACATTAAAATCGTTCCAGATTCATTTTAATTCATTGTTTTGACATGAAATCAATAAAATTAACATTTAGAATTGATTCAAGAACTAATCCAAAAACTTATTGAATAAAACATGAATTATAACATTTCTTTTCGAAAGTTTGAATATTGAGCTTAAAGTCACTTTCAAAATTGATTAAAGTTAAACTTGAGCATTCTCATTGATTGTTCAAAATAAATTTGTTGCTCATTTACATAAACTCATTACATCCTTTAATAAACTCAATGGTTTTTAGTAATCATCAAAATCAAAAGGATTGGATCATATAATTTTTTTATAATCTTTCAACATTTATCTTTACTATAAATTATTAAAAGATCACTCTTTCTAACTAGAGTATCTAATGGTCTTCGTTGTATATATCCAAACCACTATAATCTATTTTCTTCCATTTTATCTTCGATTGGGGCTAAAAAGCACATCCTAAAAAAGATATAAAAAAAACCTCTTACCAATCCAATCGATCTTTTTTCTTCTCATCCTAATTTTTATACCATATTTATTATTATCCTAATATAGTTGGTAACCAACCAATCAACAAAATTATGCCGAACCAATTGAAAAGTACCATATTTATGGGATAAAGTTTAATCGACCAAATACTTTAAATTACTTAAAAATTTTGAGGGAACTATTAAGTTATAATCTGAGACTAGCCAAAGCATTAGTGATGATAGCAAGATTCTTATTCCAATTTGCTAGAGAAAATTTGAAACCAAATATATACTCTAAATCTTGGGATTACGAGTAAAAGAGAATGTGGTCGATGCGATTATAGGATTGGCAATAGCTTTGGGAGGTTGCAATTATGACAGAATAACTCTATCATACAAGTCATACCCATAAAGAAATTTTTCTGAAATGCAATTTTCTTAGGATAGCTACCATAGCAACGTAAAGTGGCTACCATATAGAAAACTTAAATGAAAAAAATACTTATATAAAAAAATTAGGAGTCTATGAAAAAAAATTTCAATCAAGAGCCATCATAGTAAGCAATCAAAGATGTTGCAAATTAGTTTTGGATTTTCAACTTAAATTATGGTATTAATAAAATTTTACATTAAGCATGATCATGTCAGCCTAACAAAGATATTGCAAATGAGGTAGGCCTCTAAAATGCTATAAATCTATTGATTTGGTGAATCATAGGAAAAGGTAGGCTTTCAAAGATGCTAATCTGATCAAGTCTTTCTTACCTATTTGATGTAGGAGGAATAATTCTCAACTCAACTCAACTCATCTAAACCTTTTTCCAACTACATGGGGTCGGCTACATGAGTCTGCTTCCTCCACTCTGCTCTATTCAAGACTAAGTAGATATTCAAATTACAAACAATTATATATTTTTTAATTGTTTCAGTCTATATTAGTTTAGGTCAACATCTACCTCTATCTTTATCATAAATTATTAAAAGATCATTCTTTCTAACTAGAGCATCTAATGGTCTTCGTTGTATATATCTAAACCACTATAATCGATTTTTTCTCGTTTTATCTTCAATTGGGATATAAAAAAACTTTTACCAATCCAAACGATCTTTCTTTCTTCTCCTCCTAATTTAAAATAATATTTATTATTATCCTAATATAGTTGGTAACGAACCAACCAACAAAATTATGAGGAACCACTTGAAAAGTACCATGTTTATAGGATAAACTTTAACTGACCAAATACTTCAAATAACTTAAAAATTTTGAGGGAACTGTTAAGTTATAATCTGAGACTATCCAAAGCATTAGTGATGATAGCAAGATTCTTATTTCAATTTGCTAGAGAAAATTTGAAACCAAATATAATACTCTAAATCTTGGGATTACGAGTAAAAGAGTAAAAGAGAATGTGGATGAGATTATAGGATTGGCAATAGCTTTGGAAGGTTGCAATTATGACGGGATAACTCTATCGTACAAGTCATATCAATAAATAAATTTTTCTAAAATGCAATTTTCTTAGGATAGCTACCATAGCAACGTAAACAGGCTACCATATAGAAAACTTACATAAAAAACACTTAAATAAAAAAAATAGGAGTCTATGAAAAAAAATTTCAATCAAGAGCCATCATAGTAAGCAATCAAAGATGTTGCAAATTAGTTTTGGATTTTCAACTTAAATTATGGTATTAATAAAATTTACATTAGGCATGATCATGTCAGCCTATCAAAGATATTGCAAATGAGGTAAGCCATCTAAGATGCTGCAAATCGATTGATTTGGTGAATCATAAGGAAAATGTAGGCTTTCAAAGATGCTAATCAGATCAAGACTTTCTTAACATTTGATGTAGGAGGAATAATTCTTAACTCAACTCAACACAACTCATCTAAGCCTTTTCCCAACTACATAGGGTCAGCTACATGAATTTGCTTCCTCCACTCTGATCTATTCAAGACGAAGTCGATATTCAAATTATAAATAATTATATCTTTTTTAATTATTTCTGTCCATATTAATTTAGGTCTATCTCTGCCTCTATCTTTACCATAGATTGTTAAAATATCACTCTTTCTAACTAGAGCATCTAATGGTCTTCGATGTATATATTCAAATCACTATAATCGATTTTCTTTCATTTTATCTTCAATTGGGGCTAAAAAGTACATCCTAAAAAGGATATAAAAAAACTTCTTACCGATCTAATCAATCTTTCTTTCTTCTACTTCTAATTTTAAAATAATATTTTTTATTATCCTAATATAGTTGTTATCCAACCAACCAACAAAATTAGGAGGAACCCCTCGAAAAGTACCATGTTTATGAGATAAACTTTAACCAACCAAATACTTCAAATAACTTAAAAATTTTGAGGGAACTATAAAGTTATAATCTGAGACTAGCTTAGTGATGATAGCAAGATCCTTATTTCAATTTGCTAGAGAAAATTTGAAACCAAATATAATACTCTAAATCTTGGGATTATGAGTAAAAGAGAATGTGGTCAATACGATTGTAGGATTGGCAATAGCTTTGGAAGGTTGCAATTATGACGGGATAACTCGATCATACAAGTCATACCAATAAAGAAATTTTCCTAAAATGTAATTTTTCTAGGATAGCTGCCATAGCAATGTAAAGTGGCTATTGTTGGAGAGAGCAGAATACCCCCAAGATCATGGCTATAGCGTATATGAGTAATACAAAAAACTTTTACCATTCTAATCTATGAGTATAAGATCATACCTTCAGATTTGAACCTTGGAACACTTTGATTCGATTGCTCGACTTCAACCTTTTAGCCTTCCGCCGTATTTTCGAAAATACCTTCCTTCTCTCACAAGATGATGGGATCTCTCGGTCGACCTAGGGTTTCTTATTTTTCTTTTTCCTCAAAAATGTTAACCCTAGCAACCAACTGAGAGGGTATTTATAGGGCTACAACAGGGACCAATAGGCAAATATGAAAAGGACTTTCCATATAATTAAATCTCCCAATCCTACCCCGGGTTAGGATTCAATTACGTAAATTACAATTCATTCCACTAAAGAATTATAATTGTACTCCTAATCATATTTGAATTTATATTTTTGAGCCTTTAATATTAAATACTTATTATCTCCCCACGTTAAGATTACAGATATCCACCAATTAAATTTAATTACTGACAATATAATTTAATTGGCTTTTATTATCCTTGAGACTTATCCACTTAAATTATTTGATGTATCGGATTCAAAATCCACTTGCAAGATTTGATACAATCAAAACTTATAAGCTTTCTCAAGGGGATATCATCAATCCAAATTAATAGGATATGGATTCCTTCAACTATTAATATTCACCATATATATAATGTTATTGCCCAACCCACTGAGTTTATTGACTCATATAGAATCTCACTCTATGTGTAATCAAAGCAATAATCACTACATACACGTGTCTAGAAATAGAATTCAGATTAAGAGCATAAGTAATCATAATATTCATAAGTTTTAAATTATTTTATAAAGTCAGTATAAAATAATTAACTCAACTGGGTCCTGTTCAATACACAAAGTGTACTAGCACAAATAGTTAGAATAAACCATTCTCCGTAGTCAAGACAGACCTACTAAAAATTTGTGCTACAGTTCTACTGATGGTGTGTCCAATTCCATCTAAAACTGTGAACAATTAACTTGTATTCCAAAAGAACCGATGATCTAGTCTTCTGTGTGTAAGCCGTACTCTACACACTAGATCAAATACTCTTTGTAAATACTAGACACATGCACATATATAATAAATGACACACATTGCTCAAAATGAATTCTCATTAAAATATAAAGACATAACATAAAGCATATCTTTTAGTCTATATCTCTATCAGCTACTATATAGAAAACTCACATGAAAAAAAATACTTATAAAAAATTAGGAGTCTATGAAAAAAAATTTCAATCAAGAGCCATCATAGTAAGCAATCAAAGATGTTGCAAATTAGTTTTGGATTTTCACCTTAAATTATGGTATTAATAAAATTTTACATTTGGCATGATCATGTCAGCCTATCAAAGATATTGCAAATGAGGTAGGCCACCTAGGATGCTGCAAATCGATTGATTTGGTGAATCATACGAAAAAAGGTAGGCTTTCAAAGATGCTAATCTGATCAAGACTTTCTTACCATTTGATGTAAAAAGAATAAGCCTTTTCCCAGCTGCATGGGGTCGGCTACATGAATATGCTTCCTTCACTCTGCTTTATTCAAGACTAAGTCAATATTCAAATTACAAATAGTTATATCTTTTCTAATTGTTTCTCTGCATATTAGTTTAGGTCCATCTCTAACTCTATCTTTATCATAGATTTTTAAAAGATCACTCTTTCTAACTAGAGTTTCTAATGATCTTCGTTATATATATCCAAATCACTATAATCGATTTTCTCTCATTTTATCTTTAATTGGGGCTAAAAAGCACATCTTAAAAAAGATATAAAAAAAAACTTCTTACCAATCTAACCGATCTTTCTTTCTTCTCCTTCTAATTTTAAAACAATATTTATTATTATCCTAATATAGTTGGTAACCAACTAACCAACAAAATTATGAGGAACCACTTGAAAAGTACCATATTTATGGGATAAACTTTAACCGACCAAATACTTTAAATAACTTAAAAATTTTGAGGGAACTTTTAAGTTATAATATGAGACTAGCCAAAGCATTAGTGATGATACCAAGATCCTTACATCAATTTGCTATAGAAAATTTAAAACCAAATATAATATGCTAAATCTTGGGATTACTAGTAAAAGAGAATGTGGCCGATGCAATTATAGGATTGGCAATAGCTTTGGAAGGTTACAATTATTATGGGATAACTCTATCATACAAGTCATACCCATAAAGAAATTTTTCTAAAATGCAATTGTTGAGAAATTATTAAAACATAATTGCCTCAACTTTATTGATTTTGATGATTTCCAAAAACCATGAGTATTTTAAAGGAAACAATGAGTTTATTTATCAAAACCTTGAGCTTATTCAAAATGAAAGGAATGGACTCTAAATGTTTAAACTCACTGAGTTTTGAATCAATTTGAAAAAGAAGTTCAAACTCTATATTAAAGATTTCAAAAAGAATTTTTTACACATGTCTTGAATCCATGCTTAATGTCATATTTAATGTATTCAAGTCACATTTATATTTAAATTTATTTGGGACGAATTTTAAAGTCTATCAGAACATTTTTCTGATTTTTGTATCGCTCCCGAGCCGACTCAAGGGTTTCCGAGTCGACTCCCCAAATGTCTGATTTTCAATGTTGTCCTGAGTCGACACTTGAGTTTTCAAGAGTCGACCCCTGAACCTTCGCGAGCCGACTCATGACTGTGCGAGCCGACTCGACTCAGACAGCAGAAAGGCTCATTTTTGAGCACTTCTCGAGTCGACTCCCCGCATATCTCGAGTCGACCCCTGAAAGTTAGGCATTTCTGGAATGGACTGTGCGAGCCGACTCCCACAAAGTTCGAGCCGACTCCACAAAATCTGGATGCGATTTTTCACGATGACACATCAGCTCCAACGGTAAGATTTTCAAATAACGGCTATTTTTCTTTGTTCTAACGGATATAATTTTGCAGAATCTATAAATAGAGGAGCTCTTTTCAAATCAAAGGAATGAGAGAAAATCAAAAGAGAGAAAAGAATATCTTTCAAAAGAGGGAAAAACAGAGCCTTATTGGAAAAATCTTCTAGTTCAAAATAGAGTGATTCAAAAGGAGTGAAATCAAAGAGGAAGTTTCGTCTGCTCCAGATCATCAATCCACAAGAGTCAAAAGAAAATCCACAAGCTTTTCAAAGATCAAATCGAAGGATTTTCAACATTCAACAAAAGGAGAAAAAGCTTCATCTCAACTCCAAAGTTTTCAAACGGTCAAGAATCTTGCTGAGGCCTGATTCAACACTTCAAGAGGAGTTAAAGAGGAGAAGGAAGAAAGCCAAAGCCACAACCATCTGCAATCTTATCAGGCTTTTCTAACCCTTTTATACTTTATTTGTATATTTGCTCAAGGGGAGCATTTCTATTTAAACTCTGTTATTTTGGTTGTTTGCTGATTCAATCAGTGGATTGAATCAGTGGAGGTTATTATACCTCGTTGCAAGCCGGAGTGCTTGTGTTGGGTTAGTTGTGAGCCCGTGAAAAACAACGTGTAGGGTTTTGTGCTGGTAAGCCCGAGTAAAACCGGCTGGGTTCGTTGTGATCCCGGGAAAACAACAAGTTTGAGTTGTGAGCTTGGAAAACAACTCGGCTGTAATCGAAGAGATTATAGTGTGGACCCAAGTGAATCTTGGGAGTGGACGTAGGTGTTGGTTGCACCGAACCACTATAAAATTATCTTGTGTTTGCCGTGCTATATTTTCTCTCTCTCTATCTCTCTTTATTATTTGCTTGTGTATTGATTTAAGTTAGCCTCTCACTTGCACATCTTGCTAACTAATCAACTAAAGTTAAAAAGACTTAAATTTTTAAGAACCCAATTCACCCCCCCCTCTTGGGTTGCCATCTGGGCCAACAATTGGTATCAGAGCAAGTGCTCATTTAGAATTTGATCTCACGATCAAGGGCTAAAGATCCTTATGGCAACACAAAGTGGTTCATGTTTTGCTGAAGGTCATTCTACGAATCGACCTCCTTTATTTAATGGAACCAACTATTCATATTGGAAAGCAAGAATGAGAATATTCATTCAAGCTTCTGACTATGAATTGTGGGGAGTAATAACTAATGGACCTAGTACACCCACACACTTAGTTGAAGGCATTCTTGTTCCTAAGCCCGAAAGGGATTGGAATGATAATGATAGAAGAATGGCTCAATTAAATGCTAAAGCCATTAACATTTTATATTGTTCCTTAGACTCTAATGAATTCAACCGAATCTCAACATGTAATTCCGCAAAAGAAATTTGGGATAGGTTGGAAATAACACATGAAGGAACAAACCAAGTTAAGGAATCAAAAATAAACATTTTGGTTCATAAATATGAATTGTTTACAATGGAACAAACTGAAACCATCACATGCATGTTCACTAGATTCACTGATATTGTGAATGGTTTAAAGAGTCTTGGTAGAATTTATTCTAATGCTGACCTTGTGCGCAAAATTCTTAGGTCACTACCAAGATCGTGGGAAGCGAAAGTCACTGCTATCCAAGAAGCAAAGGACCTCAATGCATTACCTTTAGAGGAGCTTCTAGGATCCCTAATGACCCACGAGCTGACAATGAAGCAGCATGTTGAGGAGGAAACAAAAAGAAGAAAACACTTGCCCTCAAAACTGCAGAAATGGAAGAGAGCAGCAGTGAAAGTAATGATGAAGATGATGATGAAACTGCTCTCTTGGCCAAAAAATTCAGAAAGTTTATGAGAAAAAGGCCCTTCCATAAAAAGAAATTTGGAGCAAGAATTGATGGAGAAAAAGATAAGAAAAAGGACAAGGAGAAAGAAAAAGAGAAAGAGCCCTTAGTATGTTATGAGTGTAAAAAGCCAGGGCACTTTAGATATGATTGTCCTTTGCTGAAAAAGGCCTACAAGAAAAAGAAGAAAGCATACATGGCAACATGGTCTGATGAATCTTCCTCGTCGGAAGAAGAAGAACAAAAGGAAGTTGCCAATATCTGCTTCATGGCCAACAACGACGACAACGACAATGAGGTAAGTTCTGAAAACTCAAATGATGAATTCACTTTTGATGAAATGTTTGAGGCTTTCAATGAACTTATGATTGATTTTAAATCTTTGAAAAAGAAGTATAAGTTTTTGAAAAATGACAATATTAGCTTAGCTAAAAGTAAAAATGAATTAGCTTTAGAAGTTAAGAACTTAACTAATGAAAAAGAAGAACTTAGCAAAGAAAGAGATAATTTAATCAAGAAATAGATTTGTTGAAATCTGAAACTAAAAACTCAACAAAAGATTTAAAAGATCAATTAGAAACCTTAGCTTTAGAAAAAGAACAGCAAGTTAAAGACAATGATTCATTAAAGAAAGAAGTTATAAAATATAAAGACATTGTTGAGAAATTCACCTTAAGTTCAACTAAACTAAACATGATTTTAGATAATCAAAAAGCTGTTTTCGATAAAGCTGGCCTAGGTTATAATACGTATAGGAAACAAAAATCTTTAAAGAATATTTTTGTAAAAGCCAATCAAAGTAATATAACTTTTTAAATGCAATGAAAAAGGTCATAAATCATTTGAATGCAAAACATTAAATAATAACAACAAGTTAAATGTTAAAGCAAAGAAAATATGGGTTCCGAAAGGAACAATTTTTGTTGCTACTAACCATGAAGGACCCAAGAAAGCTTGGGTACCTAAACATAAAGTTTGATTATATTGCAGGAATGTCTTGTAGCCAAAAGATCAAAGAAAAAGTGGTATCTTGATAGTGGCTGCTCAAGACATATGACGGGTGACAAAGAGGAATTCATCACCCTAGAAGAAAAGAAAGGTGGAGTTGTGACGTTTGGCGATAACGGTAAAGGTCAAATTATGGGCCTTGGTAAAGTTCGCATAACTCCATCTATATTTATTGATAATGTACTTTATGTTGATGGTTTAAAGCACAATTTAATTAGTATAAGCCAACTATGTGATAAGAACTTTAATGTTTCATTTAAATCTTCTATTTGCATAGTATCTGATTCCATTAATGATAGCATTGTTTTTACTGGTTATAGACATGGCAATGTGTACTTAGTTGACTTAGACAAATTATCTGAAAGTAGTCATTGCCTAATTGCTGACAATGCTAACATAAATGATATTGGATGGTTATGGCATCGTAGATTAGGTCACGCAAGCACACACCTTATTTCAAAACTAATTAAGATGGATTTAGTTAAAGGTTTACCTAAGTTAGATTTTGAAAATAACAAAATCTGTGATGCATGTCAATTTGGAAAACAAACTAGAAGTTCTTTCAAATCTAAAAACTTGTTTCAACTTCTAGGGCTCTAGAGCTACTTCACATGGATCTTTTCGGACCAACTAGAACCACAAGTCTAGGAGGAAAGAAATATGGTCTAGTGATTGTAGATGATTACTCTAGGTATACTTGGGTAATGTTTTTAGCTCACAAAGATGAGACTTTCTCGATTTCTGAAATTCTTCAAGAAAGTCACAAATGAGAAAAACTACTATAGTGTCTCTAAGAAGTGATCATGGAACTGAATTTGAAAATCACTTATTTGAAAGTTTTTGTTCTGAAAATGGAATTAATCATAACTTTTCAGCCCCTAGGACTCCACAACAAAACGGTGTAGTTGAAAGAAAAAATAGAACCTTAGAAGACATGGCCCGTACCATGCTATGCGAAAGCAACTTACCAAAGTATTTTTGGGCGGAAGCAATTAACACAGCATGTTACATCTTAAATAGAGCTTTAATAAGACCAATATTAAAGAAAACACCTTATGAATTATGGAATGAAAGAAAACCAAATATAAAATACTTTCATGCATTTGGATGTAAATGTTTCATTCATAATAATGGTAAAAAAACTTAGGAAAATTTGATGCTAAATCTGATGAAGGAATTTTTCTAGGTTATTCAACGACTAGTAAGGCATATAGAATCTTTAACAAGAAAACCTTAATAGTAGAAGAATCCATACATGTAGTTTTTGATGAATCTTTAGCAACTGGATCTGAAAAGATTGATGATGAGGAAGATACAAACATAATTGAAAAAGATCTTGAAAAACTTAATATTGAAGTATCTTCTGATCATGAACAAGAGGCTAAAGATGATGATTCACATAAGGTCGATGATGTTAATAATGATCATAATGATATAGATCTTCCAAGAGATTGGAGATATGCTTATAGTCATCCTAAGGAATTGATTATAGGTGATCCTTCTCAAGGAATAAGAACTAGATCATTTATGAGAAATATTAGTAATCATCTTGCATTTGTCTCTCAAATAGAACCTAAAACTATTGAAGAAGCCGAGAAAGATAATAATTGGATGATAGCAATGCAAGAAGAACTAAATCAATTTACTAGAAATAATGTTTGGACACTAGTTGAAAGACCTAAAAATCATTCAGTAATAGGATCAAAATGGGTTTTTAGAAATAAATTAGATGAAAATGGCATAGTAATTAGAAACAAAGCTAGATTAGTTGCAAAAGGATATAATCAAGAGGAAGGTATTGATTTTGATGAAACCTTTGCACCTGTAGCTAGATTGGAAGCCATTAGATTGTTACTTGCATTTGCATGTCACATGAATTTTAACTTATTTCAAATGGACGTTAAAAGCGCATTTTTAAATGGATTTATAAATGAAGAGGTGTATGTAGAACAACCACCAGGTTTTGAAGATCATGAATTTACAAATCACGTTTTTAAATTGCACAAAGCTTTATATGGTTTGAAACAAGCACCTAGAGCTTGGTATGATAGGTTAAGTAAATTCTTAATAGAAAATGATTTTACAAGAGGTAATGTTGATAAAACACTATTTTTGAAAAGAAAAATAAAGATTTGCTTGTAGTACAAATATACGTAGATGACATTATTTTTGGTGCTACTAACGATTCTCTTTGTCAAGAATTTGCAAAGTTGATGCAGGGAGAATTCGAGATGAGCATGATGGGAGAACTCAACTTCTTCCTTGGACTCCAAATCAAACAATGCAAGGAGGGAATCTTTATCAACCAAACCAAATACACAAGAGAACTACTCAAAAAGTTTGGTATGGAAACAATGAAACCCCTCGGAACTCCAATGAGTCCTTCATGCAAGCTGGACAAAGATGAAGAAGGTAAGAAGGTTGATCAAAAGTATTATCGAGGTATTATCGGATCCCTTCTTTATTTAACAGCAAGTAGACCAGATATTATGTTTTCAGTATGTTTATGTGCTAGATTTCAATCTGAACCTAAAGAATCACATTTAATAGCTGTTAAAAGAATTTTAAGATACTAAATGGAACGAAAAATGTAGGTTTATGGTATTCTAGAGACTCAACTTTAAACCTAATTGCATATTCGGATTCTGATTATGCTGGATGTAAACTAGATAGAAAAAGCACAAGTGGTGCATGCCATTTCTTAGGAAGTAACTTAATCACATGGTTTAGCAAAAAGCAAAATTCAGTTGCATTATCAACTACTGAAGCTGAATATGTAGCAGCTGGAAGTTGCTGTGCGCAAATCCTATGGATTAAGCGACAACTTGAAGACTATGGTATCACACTTGATAAAACACCCATAAGATGTGATAACACTAGCGCAATCAATTTAACTAAAAATCCGATTCAACACTCAAGGACAAAACACATAGAAATTAGATATCATTTTATAAGGGAACATGTAGCTAATGATGAAATTTGTTTAGATTATGTAAACACTGAAGAACAACTAGCTGACATCTTTACAAAACCTTTAAGCGAAGAAAGATTTTGTTATCTTAGAGGAGAGTTAGGAATTTGTAACCCTTTTGGATAGATTTTGAAACCTCTAAGGAAATATATCTAGAGTTCTTTCAATTTCTCAAAATCTTAAGGAAATTTTATCTAGAACTCATATCAATTTGATCTATCAAAATCCATGATTTTTAATCATACTCAAAGATCAAATCCGGGTTCATTTCAGACACTCTGAAAAATTTTGATTTTTTACTCTGAAATGGTTTCGGAGCCGACTCGAGAGTATCGGAGTCGACTCGAGTTTCTGCTGAAACTCAGGAGTCGACCCCTTCTCTGAGCGAGTCGACTCGAGATCGAGTCTGTGCTCTGTGACTTACCCGAGCCGACTCTATGCTTTGCGCGAGTCGACTCGACGTGGTCCCAAATCGCTTTATTAGGGCACGAGCCGACCCATCGATCGATTCTAATCATTCCAAATCATTCTCAAAACCCTCCAAAACCCTTCAAACTTCCAAAATCTTCCAAAATCCTTAAACAATCATTCCACCTTGATTCAATGGCCCCCAAAACCCGTGGTGCTAGTAGTAGCCGTGCCGGGATGAAAAGGAAGAAGACCGTGCGTCGACCCGTTCGCGAGCCGACTCCGGACTCTTCGCCTGCTTCCTCTTCGGACGATTCGCCTGCTCCTACTGCCACTACTCCTCAGGTAGATCACCTTGCGAGTAGAGTCATTACTACAGGAAGGAAGTTTGACTTTGATTTGTTTGAGAGAGAGGGATTGCTTGTAGGGTCACAGTTGAAGGAAATGGGATTTGAAAAGATATGCTCCTTAGACTGTCCTACATACCCAGCATTAGTTAAAGAGTTTTATAGAAATTTGACTAGAGGGGACAATGGATTGGTCAGCACTGTTAGAGGAGTTGGTTTGAATGTCACTGCCATCATTCTCTCTAATTATTGGACTTACCCTATCAGGACCTTCCACTTTTGACCCAGAGGATAGGTCACCTGCCCTCACCAGATTATTGAATAGAAATTTTGAGGGATTTGAAGAAGTTTTGCCAATCAGCTGCCACTGGACTTGAGATTGCTTCATAACATCTGCAGCAGGATTCTTTTCCCTAAGACAGGCCGTTTTGACTACTTGTCTGAGAGGGATATCTTTGTTATGGATGCTGTAGTTTCAGGCAAGCCAATCAACTTACCCATATGATATTATGGTATATAGCTGATTGTGGGAGTAAGAGGAAATCCTGTCTTCCCTACGGCATGATCTTGACTCATTATTCAGAAGCCAAGGAATTGAAATTAGTGATAGTGAGCCCAAGAGAAATTTGAGACATACTGACTACTATTCATTGGCCACTATTCACCGCATGGGCTTCAAGAAAGTTAATGGTAATTGGATAAGAAAAGGTCAAGAGATGTTAGAGCTGAGGACAGAGTTGAAGACATTGGAGCTGAGGTCGAGGTTGGACCTTCTGTTGCTGGACCGTCTGAGGCAGGACCTAGCATGCATTATTCTCCTCCACCTCAGACTTCATCTTCTTCTGTGAGATTTTCAGATGAGCAGTTATGTCAACTTAGATCTATGTTTGCAGAATTTGATAATCAAAGGAAAGATGAAATTGGTCAATTGAGAGAAGATATTAGAGAATTAAAGGAAGACATCATTTCAAGACTTGACTTATTTTCATTTTCTGTTGGTACCCATGTGGATTCACTCAATGCTGAGCTTAAGAAGATATTTGAAAGACTTCAAGGGATAGCTGATGGATCCAATGTGTATCTTGATAGAACCAATCAGTTAAGAAGAGATATTGATGCTGCAGTTGATCAGATTCAAGTAACTATGAATGACTTTAACAAATCACAAAAGGATGATATCATGGAATGATTGGACACTTAAAGAGTTTAATTTTCAAGCGTGTCAAATGATTTTGATACTTATCATAGTTTGTATTTCTAGATTTCCTTACTAGATTGTATCTAGGAAGTTTTGCTTTAATATGACTGTATTTGAACTTTGATGAATTTAAGTTAGTTTAATTTCATTACAATGAGATTGTGTTACATTTTGATGTAATTTGACATACTTTTGAAGTAATGAGAAAAGTTATGTTCATTTCAATTATGAGTACCTTTGAATATCCTTGAATGCTTATGTTTAATTTGATATAATTTTGAATATCTCAATACTCAATTGATAACTTAGATGCTGAATGAATTCGAATGAATTTAATCAAGTTGATGCTCTGATGCATCTCAACCTTTTTGTTGATTACAAAAAAGGGGAGAGATTTATATGATTTAATCGTATATGCATCATCATTAAACCTTATATGCTTTTAATTGCCCTAATTAAATAAGGGGGAGAGAATTAAATAAGAAAAAGAAAATATATGTTTCATATAAGGGGAAGAGATAATTTGAATTTCATAAAGAAAAAGGTTTATTTGCTTAAGTTTTTGAATTTGAAAATTTTGAATGAATTATAAAATTGAGGTTCATAGGGGGAGCTACCTCATTGAGGGGGAGCCTTTCCATGAACACAAAAGTTGATTTTGGTATCATAAATTTTTTAATTTTATAATGCATATACTCAATGTTTTTGTCATCATCAAAAAGGGGGAGATTGTTGAGAAATTATTGAAACATAATTGCCCCAACTTTATTGATTTTGATGATTTCCAAAAGCCATGATATTTTAAAGGAAACAATGAGTTTATTTATCAAAAAACCTTGAGCTTATTCAAAATGAAAAATGGACTCTAAATGTTTAAATTCATGAGTTTTGAATCAATTTGAAAAAGAAGTTTCAAACTCTATATTGAGATTTCAAAAAGAATTTTTACACATGTCTTGAATCATGCTTAATGTCATATTTAATGTATTCAAGTCACATTTATATTTAAATTTATTTGGGACGAGTTTTAAAGTCTATCAGAACATTTTTCTGATTTTTGTATCGCTCCCGAGCCGACTCAAGGGTTTCCGAGTCGACTCCCCAAATGTCTGTTTTTCAATGTTGTCCTGAGTCGACACTTGAGTTTTCAAGAGTCGACCCCTGAACCTTCGCGAGCCGACTCATGGACTGTGCGAGCCGACTCGACTCAGACGGCAGAAAGGCTCATTTTTGAGCACTTCTCGAGTCGACTCCCCGCATATCTCGAGTCGACCCCTGAAAGTTAGGTGTTTCTGGAATCGACTGTTCGAGCCGACTCCCACAAGCTCGAGCCGACTCCACGAAATCTGGACGCGATTTTTCACGATGACACATCAGCTCCAACGGTAAGATTTTGAATAACGGCTATTTTTCTTTGTTCTAACGGATATATTTTGCAGAATCTATAAATAGAGGAGCTCTTTTCAAATCAAAAGAGATAGAAATCAAAAGAGAGAAAAGAATATCTTTCAAAAGAGGGAAAAACAGAGCTTTATTGGAAAAATCTTCTAGTTCAAAATAGAGTGATTCAAAAGGAGTGAAATCAAAGAGGAAGTTTCGTCTGCTCCAGATCATCAATCCACAAGAGTCAAAAGAAAATCCAAAGCTTTTCAAAGATCAAATCGAAGGATTTTCAACATTCAACAAAAGGAGAAAAAGCTTCATCTCAACTCCAAAGTTTTCAAACGGTCAAGAATCTTGCTGAGGCCTGATTCAATACTTCAAGAGGAGTTAAAGAGGAGAAGGAAGAAAGCCAAAGCCACAACCATCTGCAATCTTATCAGGCTTTTCTAACCCTTTTATACTTTATTTGTATATTTGCTCAAGGGGAGCATTTCTATATTTAAACTCTGTTATTTTGGTTGTTTGCTGATTCAATCAGTGGATTGAATCAGTGGAGGTTATTATACCTCGTTGCAAGCCGGAGTGCTTGTGTTGGGTTAGTTGTGAGCCCGTGAAAAACAACGTGTAGGGTTTTGTGCTGGTAAGCCCGTGTAAAACCGGCTGGGTTCGTTGTGATCCCGGGAAAACAACAAGTTTGAGTTGTGAACTTGTAAAACAACTCGGCTGTAATCTAGAGAGATTATAGTGTGGACCCAAGTGAATCTTGGGAGTGGACGTAGGTGTTGGTTGCACCGAACCACTATAAAATTATCTTGTGTTTGCCGTGCTATATTTTCTCTCTCTCTATCTCTCTTTATTATTTGCTTGTGTATTGATTTAAGTTAGCCTCTCACTTGCACATCTTGCTAACTAATCAACTAAAGTTAAAAAGACTTAAATTTTTAAGAACCTAATTCACCCCCCCCTCTTGGGTTGCCATCTGGGCCAACAGCAATTTCTTAGGATAGCTACCATAGCATTATAAAGTGGCTACCATATAGAAAACTTACATGAAAAAAATGCTTAAATAAAAAAATCAGGAGTGTTGACCCAATTATTGATTTTGATGATTAACAAAAGCTATGAGTATATTCACATTGTTTCTGATAAATTTATGAAGTGTTTCAGGTATTAAGAAAGTTTAACAATTCAAATATCACTCAAAATTGATTTTAAGATGAGTTTCAAATTGTAATTCTCAAAAGTTCAGACCTTGGAGTCAACACCTATAAGTCAGGAGTCGACACATGGGCGTATCAGAATAGTTTTCAAAATTCGGCATGATCTGGAGTCAACACATGGATGTCGAGAGCCGACTCCAACCTGAGAGATAGAAGTATGCTTTTCTGCATCAGTTTCTAGAGCCGACACATGGAATTCGAGAGCCGACACCTAAGATTCGGGAGCCGACACCTAGAATGAGTAGAGCCGACTTTAACTTGAGAACATAGAGCATATTTTGAGCCATATTTAGAGTCGACACCCTCTGTTTTGGGAGCCAACACCTGGATGCGGGGAGCCGACACATAACTTATCGGAAGCCGACCCCTCAACGAAAACTTTTATTACCATTTTTGGATACACGAAGTGGAGCCGACACATTAAAAGTTAGAGCCGACTCCAACTGACAGGAATGAATTTTCAAAGTATCAGAATGGCCTCCAATGGTAACATTTTCTCACCTAATTTCTAACAGCTATTTTTCTTGTGTGTAGGAGCAATCCAAGGACAGAAATAATGGCTAGTTTTTCACCTAATCTCGGATTAAAGAAAATCTATAAAAGGGGAGAACAGACTGTTTAAAAGAACAAAAAAGAACAAAAAAAATGGAAGAAAGATCAAAAATTGAGATATTCAAGAGAGCCATTTCAAAAAGAGAAATCTCTGTGAGCTCGCCCATCTTCTAAAGAAAGATTCAAAAGAAATCAAAGGCGTAAAAAGTTTAATTTCGAAGGATTTCAAAGAAGGAAAGAAGAAGCCAAAACCTATTTTTTCCCATCTTCTCAACAACAAATTTCTGAGTAAAATCTGAGCTGGAACTTAATTCAACCTTTTCAAGGAGAAGAGGAAAAGAAGAAAAGAAGCCAAGCCTACATTCAAATCGCTTCAAACAGGCTTTTCTATTCCCTGTCTATTTATATTGCATATTCGCTCATTTGAGGAACTGATTGTCATTGTAAACATTAATTGATTTCATTTGATTTCTAATTCAATCGGGGAATTGAATTAGTGGAGGTGGTATACCTCGGGTCAAGCTAGATATAGCTTGAGGTTGGGTTTTATGCTGGAAAACCGGTCGGGATCGTCGTGATCCCGGGTAAAACAATAAGTTTGAGCTGTGAGCTTGTAAAACAACTCGTCTATAATCAAGAGAATTATAGTGTGGACCCAAGTGGAGCTTGGGAGTGGACGTAAGTGTTGGTTACACCGAACCACTATAAAATCTTTGTGTTTGTAGTGTTTTGATCTCTCTCTCTCTCTTCTTTAATTGCTTGTGCTTAGCTTCGATTAACTCCATTCGCTTGCATACTTTGATATCAATCAATTTAATTTTAAAAAGAGTTAAATTTTTTAAGAACCCAATTCACCCCCTCGTGGGTTGTGCCATCTGGGCCAACAATTGCTATCAGAGCAAGTGCTCATTTAATTTGGTCTAACGATCAAGAGCAAAAGATCCAAATGGCAGCTCAAGCTAGTTCATCTTATTTAGAAGGTCAATCCACTAATCGACTTCCTTTATTCAATGGAACTAATTATGGTTATTGAAAAGCTAGGATGAAGATTTTTATTCAAGCACTTGACTATGACTTATGGGGAATCATAGTTAATGGTCCATACACACCCACAATTAGAGTAGACAACATGGTGATTTCTAAACCGAAAACGAAATGGGATGAACATGATAAGAAGTTGGCTCAGCTCAATGCTAAAGCCATGAATGTTTTGTATTGTTCATTAGATGCAAATGAATTTAATCGAATTTCTACATGTATTTCCGCAAAAGAAATTGGGGATAGATTAGAAGTTACCCATGAGGATACTAATCAAGTAAAAGAATCAAAAATTAATATTTTGGTACATAAATATGAACTATTTAGCATGGATCAAAATGAAACAATTACATGCATGTACACAAGATTCACTGATATTGTAAATGGCTTGAAAAGTCTTGGTAAGACTTATACTAATTCTAAACTTGTGCATAAAATTCTTAGGTCTCTTCCAAGATCATGGGAAGCGAAGGTGACTGCAATCTAAGAAGCCAAAGATTTAAATGTTTTACCTTTGGAGGAGCTACTTGGATCCTTAATGACCCATGAGTTGACTATGAAACAACATCAAGAGGAAGAAGTTAAGAAGAAGAAAACTATTGCTCTTAAGACTGCAGAAAGTGAGGAAAGCTGCAGTGATAATGATGATGAGGAGGAGACTGCACTCCTTGCAAAGAAATTCAAAAGATTCATGCAAAGAAGGAGACCCTTCCACAAGAAAAAGTCTGGAACAAAATGGAAGGAGAGAAAGAGAAAAAAAAGAACAAAGAAAAGGAAAAAGAGCCCTTTATATGTTATGAGTGCAAGAAGCCGGGGCATTTCAGATATGACTGTCCTCAATTGAAGAAAGCCTACAAGAAGAAGAAGAAGGCTTATGTTGCAACATGGAGCGATAGCGAAGAATCCTCTTCCGAGGAGGAACAAAAGAAGTGCAAACATTTGCTTCATGGCAAACAATGATGACGAGGTAAGTACCGAAACCCTCAATGATGATTTTACATTTGATGAATTATATGAAGCTTTCAATGAATTAGTCAATGATTTTAAAATTCTGAAAAAGAAAAACAAGTTTTTGAAAAATGAAAACTTAAATCTGTGTAAAGAGAAAAATGAATTAACACTTGAAGCTAAGGATTTAAAAGATGAAAATGAGAGATTTCTAAAAGAAAAAGAATCAATCATGAATGAAAACCTTAACTTAAAGAAGAAGTTGAAAAATACAAGAACATAGTCGATAAATTTACATATAGCTCTGAAAAACTGAATTTACTTTTAAGTAATTAACGGGCTGTTTTTGATAGAGCTGGATTAGGATATAGACCAAACATGAAACAAAAATTTGTAAACAATTTCTTTGTTAAGAAAACAAATGATGTTACATGTTACAATTGCAACAAGAAAGGTCATAAATCTTATGAATGTAATGCAAAAAAAAGTAACAAGAAATTAAATGTTGAAGGAAAGAAAATATGGGTTCCAAAAAGAACAATCTTTTTTGCTATTAACCATGAAGGACCCAAGAAGGCTTGGGTACCTAAATATAAGACTTGATCATTTTACAGGAATGTCTTGCGGCCAAAAGATCAAAGCAAAGTGGTATCTCGATAGTGGCTACTTAAGACACATGACGGTGATAAGGATCAATTCATCACCCTTGAAAGCAAAAGAGGAGGAGTTGTGACAATGGCAAAGGCTAAATCATGGGGTTTGGTAAAATTCAAATAACTCCCTCCACATTTATTGAAAATATCTTATATGTTAATGGCTTAAAGCATAATCTAATTAGTATTAGCCAATTGTGTGATAAAGGTTTCAAAGTATCATTTGAAGCTTCTATTTGCACTGTTTCTAATCCCATTGATAATAGCATTTGTTGACCCAATTATTGATTTTGATGATTAATAAAAGATATAAGTATATTCATTTATTACTAATAGATTTAATAAGTGTTTCAGGGCTTAAAAAGATTTGATCAATCAAAAAGGATAAGAAATACGTTTTTGAATCAATTGTCAAAAGTATGTTTCAAAATTCAGAGCCTGGAGTCGACACCTAGAAGGTCTGAAGCCGACCCCATGGCGGATCAGATTCTTTCCTGATTTTTGGCACGGTCAGAAGTCAACACTCAGAGTTTCGGAGCCGACACCCAGATTTCAGGAGCTGACACTTACAGTCTCTGGAGCCGACTCCAATACGAGAATAGAAAGCATGTTTTTGGACTACTCTGGAGCCGACACGTATAGTTTTCCGGAGCCAACTCCCGAATGCGACGAGCGGACACTTACCTTTTCGGAGCCGACTCCTCAATGAACTTTTACTTTCTATTTTTGGATACTCGACTTGGAGCCGACATCTAAAAAGTTGGAGCCGACTCCAACCTGTTAGGAACGAATTTTTAAAGTGTCAGAACGGCCTCCAACGGTAATATTTTCTTACCTAATCTCTAACGGATACTTTTCTTGTGTGTAGGAGGAATCCAAGGACAGAAATAATGGCTAGTTTTTTACCTAATCTTGGATAAAAGAAGAATCTATAAAAGGGGAGTCTGTCCGTTTGAAAAAAATGACAAAAAAATAGAGAGAAAACAAATTAAAAAAATCCGAGAAGTCTTGAGGAAGAAATCAAGAGGAAAGAGTTAAAGTTCAAATCCATTAACTCCAGAAAGCTCAAAGAGAAATCCAAGGCATTCAAGTTCAAAATCAGAGGATTTTCCAAAAGAAGAAAAAGAGAGCCAAAAGCCCTGTTTTTTTCCAACTTCTCATCTGCAATCTTTGTGAAGAATTCGAGATGAGGCATGATTCAACATCTCAAAGGAGAAGAGGAAAAGAAGAAAAGCTCAAATCAACTCTGCTTCAAATAGGATTTTCTAACCTTATTTATTTATATTGAATATTTGCTCATTTGAGGAGCTGTATGTTATTGTAAACTCTATTCTCATTTGTTTTTGCTAGTTCAATCAGGGGATTGAATTAGTGGAGGTAGTATACCTAGGGTCAAGCTAGATTAGCTTGGGTTTGGGTTTTGTGCTGGTGAGCCCAGAAAACCAGATGGGTTCGTTGTGATCCCATGGGAAACAACAAGTTTTAAGTTATGAGCTTGTAAAATAACTCGGCTGTAATCTAGTAGATTATAGTGTGGACCCAAGTGGTACTTGGGAGTGGACATAGGTGTTGGATACACTGAACCACTATAAAATCCTTGTGTTTGCCGTGTTTTGATTCTCTCTCTCTATCTCTTTGTTTGTGGTTAATATTTATCCTGCACTTAATCTTGTGTATTCCAAAGCCAATTGTTTTAAAAGGTTAAATTTTTTAAGAACCCAATTTACCCCCCTCTTGGGTTGCCATCTGGGCCAACAATTGGTATCAGAGCAAGTGCTCATTTGAATTTGGTCTAATGATCAAGAGCTAAATATCCAAATGGCAGCTCAAGCTAGCTCATCTTATTTAGAAGGTCAATCCACTAATCGACCTCCTTTATTTAATGGAACTAATTATAGTTATTGGAAAGCTAGGATGAAGATTTTTATTCAAGCACTTGACTATGACTTATGGGGAATCATAGTTAATGGTCCACATACACCCATAATTAGAGTAGACAACATGGTGATTCCTAAACCGGAAACGGAATGGGATGAACATGATAAGAAGTTGGCTCAGCTCAATGCTAAAGCCATGAATCTTTTGTATTGTTCATTGGATGCAAATGAATTTAATCGAATTTCTATATATATTTTCGCAAAAGAAATTTGGGATAGATTAGAAGTTACCCATGAGGGTACTAATCAAGTAAAAGAATCAAAAATTAATATTTTGATGCATGCATGGAACAAACTAAAATAATTACATGCATGTACACAAGATTCACTGATATTGTTAATGGCTTGAAAAGTCTTGGTAAGACTTATACTAATTCTGAACTTGTGCGTAAAATTCTTAGGTCACTTCCAAGATCATGGGAAGCGAAGGTGACTGCAATCCAAGAAGCCAAGGATTTAAATGTTTTACCTTTGGAGGAGCTACTTGGATCCTTAATGACTCATGAGCTGACTATGAAACAACATCAAGAGGAGGAAGTCAAGAAGAAGAAAACTATTGCCCTCAAGGCTGCAGAAAGTGAGGAAAGCTGCAGTGATGGTGATGATGATGAGGAGACTGCACTCCTTGCAAAGAAATTCAAAAGGTTCATGCAAAGAAGGAGACCCTTCCACAAGAAAAAGTCTGGAACAAAAATGGAAGGAGAAAAGAGAAAGAGAAGGACAAAGAAAAAGAAAAAGAGCCCTTAATATGTTATGAGTGTAAGAAACCGGGCATTTCAGATATGACTGTCCTCAATTGAAGAAAGTCTAAGAAGAAGAAGAAGAAGGCTTATGTTGCAACATGGAGTGATAGTGAAGAATCCTCTTCCGAGGAGGAACAAAAGGAAGTTGCCAACATTTGCTTTATGGCAAACAACGACATTGAGGTAAGTTCTGAAACACCTTATGATGATTTACTTTTGAAGAATTATATGATGCATTTAATGATTAGTAAGAGATTTTAAGGTTCTGAAAAAGAAAAACAAATCATTGAAAAATGATAATTAAATCTTGTCAACAAAAAAGATAATCTTACTCATGAAGTTGAAAATTTGAAATCAGAAAATGAAGCTTTGATTGAAGAAAAAGGATCAATTTCCAATGAAAATGATAGATTAAAGAAGGAAGTTGATAAATATAAAAATAGTTGATAAATTTACATATAGTTCTGAAAAACTTAATTTATTATTGAGTAATCAAAGAGCTATTTGATAAGGCTGGATTAGGTTATAGGCCTAACATAAAAAAAAGTATGTCAAAAACTTCTTTAGAAAAGAACAAGATAAAAATGAAGTTTTTGTCATTATTGTAACAAAAGGGACACAAAGCCTTTGAATGTAATTTTAAGAAAATTAACAAGAATTTAAGTAGTAAAGGAAAAAAATATGGGTTCCAAAAGGAACAATCTTTATTGCTACTAACCATGAAGGACCCAAGAAGGCTTGGGTACCTAAATATAAGACTTGATCATTTTTGCAGGAGTGTCTTGCGGCCAAAAGATCAAAGCGAAAGTATCTCGATAGTGGCTGCTCAAGACACATGACGGGTGACAAGGATCAATTCATCACCCTTGAAAGCAAAAAGGGAGGAGTTGTTACGTTTGGTGACAATGGCAAAGGCCAGATCATGGGATTTGGTAAAATTCAAATAACTCCCTCCACATTTATTGAAAATGTCTTATATGTTAATGGTTTAAAGCATAATCTAATTAGTATTAGCCAATTGTGTGATAAAGGTTTCAAAGTATCATTTGAAGCTTCTATTTGCACTGTTTCTAATCCCATTGATAATAGCATTGTATTTATTGGAAATAGAAATGGCAATGTATACTTGATTGATTTAGACAATTTGTCTACTAGTAATCATTGCTTAGTTGCTAATAATGCTAATATGAATGAGATTGGATGGCTGTGGCATCGTAGATTAGGTCATGCAAGCACACACCTAATTTCAAAATTAATAGAATGGATTTAGTAAAAGGCCTTCCACAACTAGATTTTGAAAATAACAAAATTGTGATGCATGTCAATTTGGAAAACAAACTAGAAACTCTTTCAAAACTAAAAACATTGTTTCCACTTCTAGGCCACTTGAACTACTTCACATGGATCTCTTTGGACCTACTAGAACCACTAGTCTAGGAGGAAAGAAATATGGTCTTGTGATTGTAGATGATTATTCTAGATACACTTGGGTATTATTTTTAGCTCATAAAGATGAGACCTTTCCAATATTTTTGAAATTCTTCAAGAAGGTCACAAATGAGAAAAACAACACCATAGTGTCTCTTAGAAGTGATCATGGCACTGAATTGAAAATCATTTATTGAAAACTTTTGCATTGAAAATGGCATCATCATAATTTCTCTGCACCTAGGACACCACAACAAAATGGAGTTGTAGAAAGAAAAAATAGAACCTTAGAAGACATGGCCCGTACCATGCTATGTGAAAGCAACCTACCAAAGTACTTCTGGGCGGAAGCTATAAACACGGCATGTTACATTCTTAATAGAGCTTTAATTAGGCCAATCCTTAAGAAAACTCCTTATGAACTATGGAACAATAGAAAACCAAATATTAGTTATTTTCATGCATTTGGTTGTAAATGTTTCATTCATAATAATGGTAAAGATAATCTAGGAAAATTTGATGCAAAATCAGATGAAGGCATATTCTTAGGATATTCAACATCTAGCAAAGCCTATAGTGTTTAACAAGAGAAACTTAATTGTAGAAGAATCTATTCATGTAGTTTTTGATGAATCTTTAGCATCGAGTTCAGGAAAGATTGATGATGAGGAAGATACAAACATATTAGAAAGGGATATTGAAAAATTGAATATAGATGTATCTTCAGATCATGAACAAGGAGCTAAAGATGATGATTCTCCTAGTGTTGATGTTGTTGATACTAATCATAATGATGTAGATCTTCCTAGAGATTGGAGATATGCCTATGGTCATCCAAAAGAATTAATTATAGGTGATCCATCTCAAGGAGTAAGAACTAGATCATCAATGAGAAACATCAATAATCATCTTGCATTTGTATCTCAAATTGAACCTAAAACTATTGAAGAGCTGAAAAAGATAATAATTGGATGTTAGCTATGCAAGGAATTAAATCAATTTACTAGGAATAATGTCTGGTCCTTAGTTGATAGACCTAAAGATCATTCAGTCATAGGATCAAAATGGGTATTTAGAAATAAATTAGATGAAAATGGCATAGTAATTAGAAACAAAGCTAGATTAGTCGCAAAAGGATATAATCAAGAAGAAGGAATTGATTTTGATGAAACTTTTGCACCTGTAGCTAGATTAGAAGCAATTAGATTACTACTTGCATTTGCATGTCATATGAATATCAACTTATTTCAAATGGATGTTAAAAGTGCATTTTTAAATGGATTTATAAATGAGGAAGTTTTTGTTGAACAACCACCTGGTTTTGAAGATCATGAATTTTCAAATCATGTTTTTAAATTGCACAAAGCACTATATGGTTTAAAGCAAGCACCTAGAGCTTGGTATGATAGATTAAGCAAATTTCTGATTGAAAATGATTTCACTAGAGGAAATGTTGATAAAACCTTATTTTTGAAAAGAAAAGATAAGGATTTATTAGTAGTACAAATATATGTTGATGATATTGTATTCGGTGCTACTAACAATCTCTTGTGTCAAGAATTTGCTAAGTTAATGCAGGGTGAATTCGAAATGAGCATGATGGGAGAACTCAACTTCTTCCTAGGACTTCAAATCAAGCAAAGCAAAGAGGGATTTTCATCAACCAAGCAAAATACACAAAGGAACTTCTCAAGAAGTTTGGAATGGAGTCAATCAAACCCCTTGGAACACCTATGAGTCCTTCATGCAAATTAGACAAAGATGAAGATGGTAAGAAAGTAGATCAAAAGTACTATAGAGGTATGATCGGATCTCTACTTTACTTAACTGCAAGTAGACCAGATAT
The DNA here is from genome assembly GCA_900491605.1 of Calamus simplicifolius. Classification (NCBI taxonomy): domain Eukaryota; kingdom Viridiplantae; phylum Streptophyta; class Magnoliopsida; order Arecales; family Arecaceae; genus Calamus; species Calamus simplicifolius. The sequence continues at coordinate 871,271 of UESW01004390.1, forward strand.
CATGTTTGCTGTTTGCTATGTGCTAGATTTCAATCTGAACCTAAAGAATCTCACTTAATTGCAGTGAAAAGAATCTTAAGATATCTAAGTGGAACTAAAAATGTAGGATTATGGTATTCTAGAGACTCAACACTAAACTTGATTGCATATTCTGACTCTGACTATGCTGGATGTAAACTAGATAGAAAAAGTACAAGTGGTGCATGTCAATTCTTAGGAAGTAACTTAATCTCTTGGTTTAGCAAAAAGCAAAATTCGGTTGCATTATCAACTGCTGAAGCAGAATATGTTGCAGCTAAAGTTGCTGTGCTCAAATCCTTTGGATTAAGCGACAACTTGAAGATTATGGCATAACACTTGATAAAACTCCTATTAGATGTGATAATACAAGTGCAATAAATTTAACTAAAAATCCAATTCAACATTCAAGAACCAAACACATTGAAATTAGATATCACTTTTGTTGGCCCAGATGGCAATCCAAGAAGGGGGGTGAATTGGGTTCTTTAAAAAATTTAAACCTTTTGAAAACTATTAGCTTTAAGTTAAATGAAATTAAATGCAAGGCAAATATAAAGCACAAACAAGGAGATAGAGATAGAGATAATGAAAGCACGGCAAACACAATGATTTTATAGTGGTTCGGTGTATCCAACACCTACGTCCACTCCCAAGATTCACTGGGTCCACACTATAATCGACTATATTACAGCCGAGTTGTTTTACAAGATCACAACTCAAAACTTATTGTTTTCCCCCGGGATCACAACGAACCCAGCCGGTTTTCTGGGCTCACCAGCACAAAAACCCTAAACTCAAGCTTATCTAGCTTGACCCGAGGTATACAACCTCACTAATTCAATCCCACAGATTGAACCAGCACAAACAAGAATGAAAAGATTTTTTTCAATAATACAAAGCTCCTTAAATGAGCAGATATTCAAATGAATGAACAAATAAGTTTAGAAAAGCCTGTTTGAAGTAGATTGGAGTTAAACTTCTTCTTTTTTCTTCCTCTTCTCTTTGGAGATGTTGAATCAGGCCTCAGCTTTGATTCGTTGCAAATGTTGTGGATGAGAAGTTAGAAAATCTTCAAAACAGAGTTTATTCTTGCCCTTTGAGAATCCTTCGATTTTTTCAAGATTGAATGCCTTGGATTCTTCTTTGAGCTTTGTGGAGTGGAAGGATTTAAATTTGAGTGCTTTTCTCTTGAGATTCAAGCTCAGGCTTTCTCGGATTTTTGATTTGAAATTTCTCTATTTTTTGTCCTCACTTTTCAAACGGGTATTTTCCCCTTTTTATAGATTTCTTTTAATCCATTTTGGGAAGAAACTAGCCATTGGAATGTACCTGGAAACAAAATATATCCGTTAGAAATTAGGTAAAAAGGAAATATTACCGTTAGAGCTGATCTGGCAATTTAAATATTTGTCCCAGACAGGTTGGAGTCGGCTCCAACTTTTCAGGTGTCGGCTCCAAGTCGTTTTTTCAAAAATAGAAAGTTCTGAGTTCGTCAAGGAGTCGTCTCCGAAAAAGTTAGGTGTCGGCTCGCCATCGTCAGGTGTCGGCTCCCGAATACTGTAGGTGTCGGCTCCAAGATGCTCAAAAAATCAACGTTCTGTCCCCGCATCGGAGTCGGCTCCAGACACTGTAAGTGTCGACTCCGAAACTCTGGTTGTTGGCTCCGAAACTCTAGGTGTCGGCTCCGGAATGTATCAAAAATCAGAAGAAAATTTGAATGGCCATGGGGTCGGCTCCAGGAATTCTAGGTGTCGACTCCAAGTTCTGAAACTTTGAAATTGATGTTTTGCAATTGATTCAAAACACGTTTCTTAATTTATTTAAATTGATCAAATATTTTGAGTCCTGAAATACTTGTCAAATCCAATAGTAAACAAATAAATATACTCAATTCCTTTATTAATCATCAAAATCAATAGTTGGGTCAACAATCTCCCTCTTTTTGATGATTATAAAAATATTGAGTATATGCATAGTATTCTTAAATTAAAAAAATTTTAAGAGAGTGATCCTCATAAGTAAGCTCCCCCTGAATAAGGTAGCTCCCCCTATGAAGTTCAAATTATTAATTGTTCGTGTTTGATACTTAGAATTCAGTCATTTCAATTTTCACTTAAGCTTAATTGAATTAATGCATATCCAAATCACTTGTATCACTTGATACAAAGTCACTTGATACTCATTCAATAAATGCCAATTAAAGCATAACCAATCAATGCATATAACATAACTTTCTCCAATTAAATTAATCAAATAAGCTTTAATTGAATTCCAATCAATTACTAATCAATGCAAATTGAATTCCAATCAATTACTAATCAATGCATATACGACATAACTTTCTCCCCTTTTTTGTAATCAACAAAAAGATAAAGAAAAGTTAAGTCAAAAGATCAAATTGATAGATCAAAAGATAATTTCATTTCATCAAAAGTCAAGTGTTACAAAATAAAACTGAAATTTCATTAAAAAGAAACTATGCTTACATTACATCAGAATTATACTTTCATTACATCAAAATTGAAACTTTCATTACATCAATATATTAGTTCTAATTATCCTTAAATGGTCTACAATCTTCTGCATTCCTTCAGTCTGAAGTTTGACGTAGTCTTTTAATCTTTCATCAACAAAAGTACAAGCAGTGACAATTTTATCTTGTAACTCGGCATTGCTCTTTGAATAGGTTTCAGAATCTCCACAAATGTCTTTAAGTTCTTCAAAAATGTTCTTCAAGTCACTACTTAAAGATCCAGTAGAAGAGCTAAGAGTTGATTCAATTTTGGCAATCTGATCATCTAAGGAATAAAGAGTTTCTTTAAGATTCATAAATTTGTTGTCAAACTCAGTCTTTAATTCATCCTTCTGAGCAGCAAGAAGATTTTAAGTTGCTCTATCTGAAGGTCTGAAAATCTGACTGAAGAAGAGGGTGAAATCACAGGTACTAGGGCAGGAGCTGGAGCAGGAGTACTAGGATGCGGAGAGGGAATCCTCATAGACGGACCAGCCTCACAAGGTGCAGAATGTCTGGGCTCTGGGGCTCTCTCATCTACGTTGCCTTTCCTTTCCCACTGACCATTAATCTTGACAAATCCCATTCTATGTAAAGTAGCCAAACTATAATAATTGGTGTGTCTCAGGCTCTTTGATGGTTCATTCTCTAGAATCACTACTCCTTGGCTCTTGAATACCATCGTGAGAATCATGCCATAAGGTAGTGATGATCTTCTCTTCCCTCCAGCCTCGGCCATATAGAATATCATCATGGCTGCTAGGTTAATAGGCTGACCGGTCAATACACTATCCATCACAACAATGTCCCACTCGGAGACATACTCAAAACGTCCGGTCTTTGGGAACAAGATCCTGTTGCAAATGTTGCGTAACAACCTTAATTCCAAGGGCAACTGATTAGCCCTAATTTCCTTAAATTCTTCAATAACTCTCCCTAACATCCTTGATAAGGCCGCTGATCTATCACTGTGCATATCCGCAGCTAATCCGGTAATAGGGATGCTCAGGAGATTTCCTAGTTTTTGGAATGTAAGATGAATCCGTCTGCCTCTAACAGAGCTTACTAAACCACCATCTCCTCTAGATAAATTGAAATAAAATTCTTTTACTAAAGCTGGGTAAGTGGGAACATCAAGAGAGCAGACTCTATCCCATCCGAGCTCCTTAAGTTGATTACCAATTGAAAACCCTCGGATTGAAAGAATTCGAAGTCAACTTTCCTACCCATTGTGATTACCCTCCCTGCTAGGGTATCTACCTGATGTGAAGTGGTGTTAGGATTGTCTGAATCGGTGGAGGAATCCTCGCTTGGAGACGGCTCACAGACGGGTCGCCTCACGGAACGCTTCCCGGTCACCACAGTCGCTCCAAACACGAACCTCTCCTCTTAGGCGCCATTGGATCCTTAGGAAAGCTTGGGAGGAGTGGAATTAGAGATGGGGAGACTTTGAGAGAGTTTAGGAGGGATTTGGTTGAGGATTCGATAGTTTAGGAAATGACGAGGTGTCGACTCTGCCCTAATAAATCAATTTTGGATTCCCAGGTGTCGACTCCCGTAAAGTCGGGTGTCGACTCCAAATCGCTAACACGGTCAGCGCTCGAACTAGAGTCGACTCCACTTACACGGGTGTTGGCTCCAAGGTCAGGGACCGAGAGCGACACAGACAAAGGTGTCGACTCCTCATTCTGAGGTGTCGACTCCAATGACAGTTTTAGAGAAAAATAATTGAGATTCAAACAACTGAAACTTGCCAAAAGAAATTCTATAAAATTTTGGAGTATTAACAATCAAGATGCACAGATGACTAGATGATTTGTCCTTAAAATTATGAAAGGAATATCAAGAAATTAATAGAAATCTAGATAGTCATTCCTCAGTATTTCAAATCAATCTAAAGGGTCACATATCCCTAATTCACGTCTAAGATAACAAAATCTCTCTTCACTCAAAGGTTTTGTAAATATATCAGCTAATTGTTCTTCAGTATTAACATATTCAAGACAAATTTCATTATTAGCAACATGTTCTGTTATAAAGTGATATCTAATTTTGTTGGCCCAGATGATAACCCAAGAAGGGGGGGGGGGGGTGAATTGGGTTCTTTAAAAAATTTAAACCTTTTAAATATTTGTTTGCTTAGTGTGAGTGAAAGTGAATGCAGATGCAAAAACAAATACAATCAATAAGATAGAGATAGAGATAGAGATAAAGAGACACGGCAAACACAAAGATTTTATAGTGGTTCGGTGTATCCAACACCTACGTCCACTCCCAAGATTCACTTGGGTCCACACTATAATCTTCCTTGATTACAGCCGAGTTGTTTTACAAGCTCACAACTCAAACTTGTTGTTTTCCGGGATCACAACGAACCCAGCTGGTTTTCCGGGCTCACCAGCACAAAAACCCTAACACAAGCTATACCAAGCTTGTACCGAGGTAAGACTACCTCCACTAGTTCAATCCCCCAGATTGAACTAGACACAAACAAAAGAAATATTGTTTTTCAATACAAAGCTCCTCAATGAGCAAATAATCAAATAAATAACAAGGTTTAGAAAAGCCTGATTTGTAGTTGGTTGGCTTTTGAGCTTTTCTTCTTTTCTTTTCTTCTTCTCCTTGCTAGATTGAATCAAGCCTCAGCTCCGATTCTTCACAGTTGAAGCAGTTGAGAAGGATTGAAAAGCAAGAAACTGAATCCTCTTTCTCCAAGTTGGGAAATCCACCAAAACTTTGATTTGAATGCCTTGGATTCCTCTTGAGCTTTTTGGAGTGGAGTGGATTTGAGCTAGAAGGTTTTTTCTCTTGAGATTCAGGCTCTCTCTTTTTCGGATTTTTGAATGGGATTTCTCTATTTCCGTTTTTTTCTCTTTGTTTTTCCGTTCTTTTTTTGAATGATAGTCTTCCCTTTTTATAGATTTCTTTCAAACCATTTTTGGAAGAAAACTATCCGTTGGAGTGTACCTTGCAACAAAATATATCCGTTAGAAATAAGTAAAATAGAAATATTACCGTTAGAGCTGATCTGGCAATTTGATTTTTCGTTCCAGGTGGGTTGGAGTCGACTCTAACTTTTCTGGAGTCGGCTCTAACTCGAAACATTTAATCCGTTATTTCTGGAGTCGTCTCTGACTTTTCTGGGGTCGACAAGAAACTTTTCTGGAGTCGACTCTAACTTACCCGGAGTCGACTCTAAGTCGGGGCCAGAAAAATCAACGTTCTGTCTTTTCTGTGGAGTCGGCTCTAACAGTCTCGGAGTCGACTCTAACTTCCGTGCCAGTTCCGGAGTCGGCTCTGTGATTCTCGGAGTCGACTCTAATGTCTGCAATCTTACCTAGACATTAGATTCGATCCAGAACAAGATTTAACTCCTGATTTTGATCATTCAATAGACTTATAATCTGAAAAACTTAATCAAAATCATTAGAGCCTTCAATTGTTATACTCAAATAGTTTTGTTAATCATCAAAATCATCAATTGGGTCAACAATCTCCCCCTTTTTGATGATAACAAAAACTTTGAGTATATGCATTCAAAAATTCATTCGAACTAAAGATTATAGTCATTTTAAAGCTTAAACATTTTAATGAAGGATTTGATGCCAATATTCAAAGTGAACTTTTAAAATTATGCATGAGTTCTATAATCCATCAATTATGAACATTTAAACTAATGTATAAAATTGCAATTGAGCTTTTGTTAAGCTCCCCCTGCATTGAATAGCTCCCCCTATATATAAAAATCAATTTTAATTGAACTGATTAAAATTTCAAGTCTCTTTCTTTTTGCATAAACAATCATTTCTCCCCCTTTCTTTCTTTCTTTTGCATATTCAATCATCTCTCATTAAAATTTCAAGTCTTTTTTTTTTGCATATTCAACATCTCTCCCCCTTTTTTGTTATCAGCAATAAGGAGAGTATTAGATAAAGAAAGTTATTAGAGAAAAATTGTTGGTTCAATAAGACATAGGGATTCAAGCAGTCAATCATATTTGAAAATGTGTAATTGCATTCATAAGTAAGAAACATTACATAGTTGATTCAAGTACATTCCAAATGAATACATTAGATACTCAAAATTCCTAAATACAAACTATCTAAACTCTAAGATACTATCAAAATCAAAATCAAAGTCAGATATGTTTGAATACAATTTTCTTCAATGACCTATGATTTCCATTACATCATCTTTTTGAGATTTCTTAAAATTTTCAAGACAAGCTTCAATTGAGAGACTGCAAGGTCAATGTCCTTCTTCAGTTGACCAGTTGCATGAACATAAGATCCTGATCCATCAGCAATGCCTTCCATCCTTTCAAAGATTTTGTGAAGTTCAGCACCAAAGGATTCAACAGAATTGCTTAATGGAAAAGGAAATCATGTCAAGTCTCGAATTAAGTTCTTCTTTTACTGATTGAAGTCTTCTTTTAATTGATTAATTCATGAGATCTCTGACTGTCATACTCAGCAAGCAAGCTCTAACTGACCAATTGCTCATCAGAGAATCTCCAGAAGCTGACTGATGTGGAGGTGAGGGAATGTGCTCGGTCCAGCCTCTGAAGGTCCAGCTGAGAGGTCCCGCAATAAATGGATCAGGGACTGATGGTCCCGCAGTGGATGGTCCAGGGATATCTTCTACTCTGGCCTCTTCTCTATCTCTCTCAGCTCTTTCTTCTCTCCTCCTTTCATCCAACACCATTTAACTTCTTGAAGCCCATCCGATGAATAGTAGAAATACTATAATAATCAGTGTGCCTCAATTTCTTAGGGGTTCATTATCCATAATGAGCACACCTTGGCTTCTAAAGACTAATGTCAGAATCATACCATATGGCAGTGTGATCTTTTCTTTGTAGCTGCCTCTGCCATATAACCAATCATCATGCCAGCTAAATTGACTGGCCTTCCAGTTATAATACAGTCCATCAAAAGAATGTCTCGCTCCGAGACATACTCAAATCTACCAATTTTGGAAATAAAATTCTTCCACATATATTATGTAGTAATCTGAGTTCCAGATTTAATTGATTTGCAAGATTTCCTCAAACTCAGTTACATCTCTCCCTAACATCCTTGATAGTGCACCACTTCTATCATCATGTTGATATTCCATAAACCAATTGTGGGCATTTCCAAAGATTTCCAAGGATTTCAGCAGTTATTACAACTCTAGTTCCTCTTACAATACTGACTAAACCGCCTTCTCCTCTACTAAATCATTGTAAAATTCTCTCACTAGGGCAGGATAAGTGGGGATATCTAATGAACAAACTTTTCCCATCCCATTTCTTTTAAACATCTTCCAATAGAGAAGCCCTCCGACTCAAAGAAATCAAAATTACTTTCCTTCCAGTTGTAATGGTCTTACCGGCTAATTGATCAACTTTGGTGAAGAGGGTGAAGGAGGGGAATCTCTTGAGTGGCCGAAGAGGAAGATGGCGAGGGTTGCCTCCGAATCGTGCGTCGCCTCGTGGAACGGACGCTCCACCGACGAATCCGCGCCTCTTGGGTGCCATTGAGTTGATTGGAATGTTAATCAAAGGTTTTGAGAAGATTGGGGAGTTGGAAAGGCTTTGGAACTCTTGGAGGTTTTGGAGACGGATGGAATGATTTGGGGTCGACTCCGCCTTTTTATTTTTGACCTAGTTCGACTTAGAGTCGACTCCCGAAAACTGGGTGTCGGCTCCGAACCAGAAAGTCTGTCAGCGCTCGAATTAGAGTCGGCTCTACAAAGCCAGAGTCGGCTCTAATTGCTTAGACAGAACATCAAAAACTAAGGTGTCGACTCCACAAACTGTCAGAGTCGACTCTAACAGTTTCAGAGATAAAAAATTCAAGTTTCAAGGATCTGAAACTATTCAAATTAATCATCAAATTCTAGATAAATGTTCCTTAGCAATTGGGGAAACAATGAATCAAGATCTAGATAGATTTCCTTATTGAATATCGAGATTTTTCAAGAAATTGATGAAATCTAGATAGTTGTCCTTAAGAGTTTCAGAAAATTATTCCAAAGGATCACAAACTCCTAATTCTCCTCTAAGATAACAAAATCTTCTTCACTTAAGGGTTTTGTAAATATATCTGCAAGTTGTTCTTCAGTATTCACATAATCAAGACAAATTTCATTATTGGCTACATGTTCTCTTATAAAGTGATATCTAATTTCAATATGCTTTGTTCTTGAATGTTGAATTGGATTTTTAGTTAGATTATTGCACTTGTATTATCACATCTTATAGGTGTCTTATCAAGTGTGATACCATAGTCTTCAAGTTGTCTCTTAATCCATAGGATTTGAGCACAGCAACTTCCAGCTGCAACATATTCTGCTTCAGCAGTAGATAATGCAACCGAATTTTGCTTTTTGCTAAACCATGAGATTAAGTTACTTCCTAAAAATTGGCATGCACCACTTGTGCTTTTTCTATCTAACTTACATCCAGCATAATCAGAATCAGAATAAGCAATCAGATTTAATGTTGAGTCTCTAGAATACCATAAACCTACATTTTTTGTTCCACTTAAGTATCTTAGTATTCTTTTAACAGCAATTAAATGTGATTCTTTAGGTTCAGACTGAAATCTAGCACATAAGCAAACAGAAAACATTATATCTGGTCTACTTGCAGTTAAGTAAAGAAGGGATCCGATTATACCTCGATAATATTTTTGATCAACCTTCTTACCTTCTTCATCTTTGTCCAGCTTGCATGAAGGACTCATTGGTGTTCCGAGGGGTTTGATTGATTCCATACCAAACTTCTTTAGAATTTCTCTTGTGTACTTTGTTTGGTTGATAAAGATTCCCTCTTTGCTTTGTTTGATTTGGAGTCCAAGGAAGAAATTGAGTTCTCCCATCATGCTCATTTCAAATTCTCCCTGCATTAACTTAGCAAATTCTTGACATAGAAGATTGTTAGTAGCACCAAATACAATGTCATCAACATAAATTTGAACTACAAGTAAATCTTTATCTTTTCTTTTCAAAAACAATGTTTTATCAACATTTCCTCTTGTAAAATCATTTTCAATTAAAATTTACTTAATCTATCATACCAAGCTCTAGGTGCTTGTTTCAAACCATATAATGCTTTGTGCAATTTAAAAACGTGATTTGAAAATTCATGATCTTCAAAACCAGGTGGTTGTTCTACAAATACTTCTTCATTTATAAATCCATTTAAAAATGCACTTTTAACATCCATTTGAAATAAATTAAATTCATGTGACATGCAAATGCAAGTAATAGCCTAATGGCTTCTAATCTAGCTACAGGTGCAAAGGTTTCATCAAAATCAATACCTTCTTCTTGATTATATCCTTTTGCAACTAATCTAGCTTTGTTTCTAATTACTATGCCATTTTCATCTAGTTTATTTCTAAAAACCCATTTTGATCCTATAACAGAATGATTTTTAGGTCTTTCTACTAATGTCCATACATTATTTCTAGTGAATTGGTTTAATTCTTCTTGCATTGCTAACATCCAATTATTATCTTTTTCAGCTTCTTCAATAGTTTTAGGTTCAATTTGAGATACAAATGCAAGATGATTACTAATATTTCTCATAGATGATCTAGTTCTTATTCCTTGAGATGGATCACCTATAATCAATTCCTTGGGATGACTATAAGCATATCTCCAATCTCTTGGTAGATCTATATCATTATGATTAGTATTAATATCATCATCCTTAGGTGAATCATTATCTTTAGCTTCTTGTTCATGATCTGAAGATACATCAATATTAAGTTTTTCAAGATCTTTTTCAAATGTTTGTATCTTCCTCATCATCAATCTTTTGGAACTTGATGCTAAAGATTCATCAAAAACTACATGAATGGATTCTTCAACAATTAAACTTCTTATTAAATACTCTATATGCTTTACTAGTTGTTGAATAACCTAAGAATATTCCTTCATCAGATTTTGCATCAAATTTCCTAAGTTATTTTTACCATTATTATGAATAAAACATTTACAACCAAATGCATGAAAATATTTAATGTTGGGTTTTCTATCATGCCATAATTCATAAGGTGTTTTCTTTAAAATAGGTCTTATTAAGCTCTATTTAGGATGTAACATGCTGTGTTAATAGCTTCCGCCCAAAAGTATTTGGGAGTTACTTTCACATAGCATGGTACGGGCCATGTCTTCTAGAGTCCTATTTTTCCTTTCAACTACTCCATTTTGTTGTGGGGTCCTAGGTGCAGAAAAATTATGATTAATACCATTTTCATTGCAAAAACTTTCAAATAAGTGATTTTCAAATTCAGTTCCATGATCACTTCTTAGAGACACTATGGTAGTGTTTTTCTCATTTGTGACTTTCTTGAAGAATTTCAGGAATATCGAGAAAGTCTCATCTTTGTGAGCTAAAAACATTACCCAAGTGAATCTAGAGTAATCATCTACTATCACAAGACCATATTTCTTTCCTCCTAGACTTGTGGTTCTAGTTGGTCCAAAAAGGTCCATGTGAAGTAGCTCTAATGGCCTAGAAGTTGAAACAACATTTTTAGATTTAAAAGAACTTCTCGTTTGTTTTCCAAACTGACATGCATCACATATTTTGTTATTTTCAAAATCTATTTTAGGTAACCTTTTACTAAATCCATTTAATTAGTTTTGAAATCAGGTGTGTGCTTGCATGACCTAATCTTCGATGCCACAACCAACCAATCTCATTCATATTAGCATTATTAGCAACTAAGCAATGATTATTAGTAGACAAATTGTCTAAGTCAATCAAGTATACATTGCCATTTCTATTTCCAATAAAAACAATGCTATTATCAATGGGATTAGCTACTGTGCATATAGAAGATTCAAATGATACTTTAAAACCTTTGTCACATAATTGACTAATACTAATTAAATTATGCTTTAAACCATCAACATAAAGTACATTTTCAATATGTGGAGGGAGTTATTTGAATGTTACCAACCCCAAGATTTGGCCTTTGCCATTATCGCCAAATGTAACTACTCCTCCTCTTTTCTTCAAGGGTGATGAATTGATCTTTGTCACCCGTCATATGTCTTGAGCAGCCACTATCAAGATACCACTTTCTCTTTGATCTTTTGGCCACAAGACATTCCTGCAAAATATCAACTTTATGTTTAGGTACCCAAGCTTTCTTGGGTCCTTCATGGTTAGTAGCAACAAAAATTGTTCCTTTTGGAACCCATATTTTCTTTCCTTTAATATTTAAGTTTTTATTAGGTTTTAGAATTTTACATTCATAAGATTTATGTCCTTTTTGATTACATTTAAAGCATGTAAAATTACTTTGGCCAGCACGCACAAAAATATTTTTCAGTGATTTTTGTTTTCTAAAGTGTTATACCCTAATCCGGCTTTGTCAAAAACTGCTTTTTGACTATTTAATAACATGTTAATTTAGTTGAGCTTAAGGTAAACTTATCAACTATGTTCTTATATTTTTCAACCTCTTTCCTTAGTTTATCATTTTCATTGGAAATTAATTCTTTTTCTTTTACCAAAATTTCATTTTCAGATTTAAGTTTCTTAACTTCATTATTAAGATCTTCCTTTTCTTTAATGAAAGTTAATTTTCATTTTTCAAAACTTGTATTTCTTTTTCAAAACCTTGAAATCGCCGACAAGTTCATTAAAAGCATCAAATAATTCATCAAATGCAAACTCATCGCAAGGGTTATCGGAACTTACCTCATCGTTGTCGTCCGCCATAAACATACATTTGCGACTTCCTTTTGTTCTTCTTCTTCGGAAGAAGATTCTCGCTATCACTCCAAGTCGCCACATAAGCCTTCTTTTTCTTTTTGTAGGCTTTCTTTAATTTAGGACATTCATTCCTAAAGTGCCCCGGTTTATTACACTCATAGCAAGTCAAGGGGTCTTTCTCTTTTTCTTTGTCCTTGTCCTTGTTCTTATCCTTTTCTCCTTCCCACTTTGCTCCAAATTTCTTCTTGTGGAAGGGTTTCTTTCTCCTCATGAATCTTTTAAACTTTTTAGCTAAGAGAGCAGTCTCATCATCATCATCATCATCATCGCTGCTGCTCTCTTCTTCTTTTGCAGCTTTGAGGGCAATCACTTTCTTCTTCTTTGTGTCCTCCTCTACATGCTGCTTCATTGTCAGCTCATGGGTCATAAGTGATCCTAGAAGCTCCTCTAAGGGTAAAGTGTTGAGGTCCTTTGCTTCTTGGATTGCTGTCATTTTGCTTCCCATGATCTTGGTAGTGACCTAAGAATTTTTCGAACAAGTTCTGAGTTAGTATATGTCTTACCAAGACTTTTTAAACCATTTACAATATCTGTAAATCTAGTGTACATGCATGCAATGGTTTCAGATTGTTCCATGCTAAACAACTCATATTTATGAACAAGAATATTAATTTTAGATTCTTTTACTTGGTTGGTACCCTCATGGGTAACCTCTAATCTATCCCAAATCTCCTTTGCGAATTACATGTGGAGATTCTATTAAATTCATTAGCATCTAAAGAGCAATATAAACATTCATGGCTTTAGCGTTAAGCTGTGCCATCTTCCTATCATTATCATTCCAGTCCCTTTCGGGCTTAGGAACAATAGTGCCATCAATAACATGTGTGGGTGTACTAGGTCCATTAATTATAACACCCCATAGTTCATATCAGAAGCTTGAATGAATATCCTCATTCTAGCTTTCCAATATGAATAATTTGAACCATTAAACAGTGGAGGTCTATTCGTAGAATGACCTTCAGCAAATGATCCAACTTGAGTTGCCATTTGGATCTTTAGCTCTTGATCGTGTGATCAAAATCTAATGAGCACTAGCTCTGATACCAATTGTTGGCCCAGATGACAACCCAAGAGGGGGGGGTGAATTGGGTTCTTTAAAAAATTTAAACCTTTTAAATTTGTTTGCTTAGTGTGATGAAAGTGAATGCAATGCAAAAATAAAATACAATCAATAAGATAGAGATAGAGATAGAGATAAAGGAGACACGGCAAACACAAAGATTTTATAGTGGTTCGGTGTATCCAACACCTACGTCCACTCCCAAGATTCACTTGGGTCCACACTATAATCTTCCTTGATTACAGCCGAGTTGTTTTACAAGCTCACAACTCAAACTTGTTGTTTTCCCGGGATCACAACGAACCCAGCTGGTTTTCCGGGCTCACCAGCACAAAAACCCTAACACAAGCTATACCAAGCTTGTACCGAGGTAAGACTACCTCCACTAGTTCAATCCCCCAGATTGAACTAGACACAAACAAAAGAAATATTGTTTTTCAAGTACAAGCTCCTCAATGAGCAAATAATCAAATAAATGAACAAGGTTTAGAAAAGCCTGATTTGTAGTTGGTTGGCTTTTGAGCTTTTCTTCTTTTCTTCTTCTCCTTGCTAGATTGAATCAAGCCTCAGCTCCGATTCTTCACAGTTGAAGCAGTTGAGAAGATTGAAAAGCAAGAAACTGATCCTCTTTCTCCAATTTGGGAAATCCACCAAAACTTTGATTTGAATGCCTTGGATTCCTCTTGAGCTTTTTGGAGTGGAGTGGATTTGAGCTAGAAGGTTTTCTCTTGAGATTCAGGCTCTCTCTTTTTCGGATTTTTGAATTGGGATTTCTCTATTTCCGTTTTTCTTCTTTTTTTTCCGTTCTTTTTTTGAATGATAGTCTTCCCTTTTTATAGATTTCTTTCAAACCATTTTTGGAAGAAAACTATCCGTTGGAGTGTACCTTGCAACAAAATATATCCGTTAGAAATAAAGTAAAATAGAAATATTACCGTTAGAGCTGATCTGGCAATTTGATTTTTCGTTCCAGGTGGGTTGGAGTCGACTCTAACTTTTCTGGAGTCGGCTCTAACTCGAACACTTTAATCCGTTAATTCTGGAGTCGTCTCTGACTTTTCTGGGGTCGACAAGAAACTTTTCTGGAGTCGACTCTAACAGACCCGGAGTCGACTCTAAGTCGGGGCCAGAAAAATCAACGTTCTGTCTTTTCTGTGAGAGTCGGCTCTAACAGTCTCGGAGTCGACTCTAACTTCCGTGCCAGATACTGGAGTCGGCTCTGTGATTCTCGGAGTCGACTCTAATGTCTGCAATCTTACCTAGACATTAGATTCGATCCAGAACAAGATTTAACTCCTGATTTTGATCATTCAATCGACTTATAATCTGAAAAACTTAATCAAAATCATTAGAGCCTTCAATTGTTATACTCAAATAGTTTTGTTAATCATCAAAATCATCAATTGGGTCAACAAAATTCAAATGTTCATTCAAATATTGAATTGGATTTTAGTAGATTTATTGCACTTGTGTTATCCACATCTAATTGGATTATCATGCTATGCCATAATCTTCAAGTTGTCTCTTAATCC